>OY751313.1:40367741-40562741 GCA_963564615.1 Rhorus exstirpatorius
GCCTGTCGTTTATGACGGTGTGGATCGTAAAAAAATAAAAATCCAAAACAGCTTTATAGACAAGATCATTAAAGTCAAGGGAGAGCTCAGAGCTGCGCGGGGCAATCGGGTGAAAAACGAACGAAGATGTGTCCGCCAATTAATGTCCGGCGGCATGCATCAAGACAGCGAAAATGAAAGAACGAGAGAGAGAGAGAGAGAGAGAGAGGGAAACGATCTTTCGCGCGGCTCGAATTAAAAGAAAAAGGCCCGCGGATCATTCTCCGCAGCAGGCTGTGAGTCTCTTGAAGATCACGTCGCCTCGACTCGTAATTCATTCGTGCCTCGATGCTTTATTTTTATTCAGCCGAAAGATGGCAATGTGACGAGATTTAGCGTTGTAAAAAAAAAACATGAAAAAAGCAAAGAATAAAGAAATGGAATAAAAAATGCAAATAAATGAATAAAAAAAAACGAGTCAGGCGGCTCTTAAAATTTGATAGATCGGGGAATGATCGTCGTAGCCAGAAGCTGGCATTAAAATGCTTTCAATAAAAATAAATTGGATAAAACAATGAAGATGGCGGCTTGTCAAACAGAGCTGAAGGCCTATATATCTGTATGTATACGTTACATATGTATAATATACATATGGATGATTTTGTTATCGTCGTATTTTCAAAACTTCGTTCTACAAGCTGCCTAAACATTTATAAATATATTTGAGCTTGATGGCAACAGAGATTCGCTCTCGCGTAATAAAAATTCTAAGTATAATGATACATCGATCTTAATTCCTATAGGTGACTATTATATATACATGTTACATGTATATATAAATCTACAAATAGTCCATGAAATACGGTATACAGACTCTTGGAAGAAACGTTCATCATTCTCGAGTTTCGTCAATCGTCATATCACGCGCTTATAAATTTGTTCAAGCGATTAGTATTTTAACTCTAAAATATCCACGCCTGGCAGAGTTATATACTCGTGCATATATCGGCATGATTTACCTCGTAAGATTTACGCGATCTTCACGACGCCCCCGCGATTTGCGATAAACAGAGCGAAGGAGAAAAGAGGCTCACAACGTCTCGAGAGCAGAGGTATCATAGAAATTGTCCGTACGTCTGGCAACGCGCGGGACTGCGGCGTGATAAACTCGATACCATAGTCAGCTTGCAAACATTTGTCTTTGACTTTCATATGAGATAAATTAAATTTTTGAATTCGGGACGATCCTAATAATTTAACTTGCGTATGATAACAGGTTTTTTTTTTGCTTTACGTTCTTGCATTTTTTCGGGAAAGTTAAAGATTGAATGAAAAAAGATTTTGTTATCATAAAAATTACTCCAAAAAGCACTAGCCACAATGAGAGAATCCCATTGTTAGTTAGCTCATCAGTTGTCCAATCAAAAGTTCCTGAGACCTAATCGAATGAAAAAAAAAAACTAAAATTATTGTCATATTTTGAAAATCTTATTGCACGCGCTATTTCGACCGACCAGGTATCTCGCCCCAAGTGACAATTTTCGTTTTTTCGCCGGATATAATATTATCGTAGCACTAATTTATAAGATGCTCCTAATCATTTCTCACGATCGACGAGTAATTAAAAAAGGGTTTTATCCCGGCTGTTTTTTGACAGTCACATTTCAAGGGATTCTGCGGTCAGCGAGGTATTCTCTTAAATGACCCTTTTAAAACCTTTATAATTATCTAATCGCTAATCGATAGAAAATTTCGTCTCATTGCCTCATATTTATCCACGTTGTGACGCCTGATAAATATCGCCATAATGAATTATTCACATTAAGAAATTTTCGTATCTGTCTTGCTTGAATCGTAATCACTGAATTGTGTCAAATCGTAATTGTCCAGGTTGTTGAATTTTTTTTTATATTTACCGTTGCCGTTCTATACGGTACATTGTCTTGTCAAGGGAACTCGGAACTGCGGTTCGTATACACATTGGTCGTTTGGCCGTTTGAATGGATCATTTCCGGGATCGTTTCGCGCTGCCCTATATGATATCACATGCCGCAAACTCTGGGGGTTGATCCCTTGAAGTTTCTATGTAGTGCGGTTGCATGCCGGTATATATAGAGTTCCTGTAACGTTACAGCCTCACGAGCACAGAGGACATGCAAGATTATGACACCTGTGGGTAGCCAAGATGGCACGTCGGGGCAAACCTCCGAGTATTCTCACTCTCTCGTTCTCTCTCAATCTCACTATCATCATAACTCTACATAAAATTAGTACCTAAAAGCCCTTCTCGTTGATGCCCGGCTAGGGCCTTCATGCAGCAACACCATGTTTCACGCACCAATTTTGCTTCAATCCTTTGTACGATATGGCTCTCAGCAACTTGAGTATTATATTTTCCCATTACTTTAATCATATTACATTTATACGACTTTCCTTTCGATGCAGTAAATTTTACAAGACAGGCTTGGATGATACATGAAATATGAAAAAAAAAAATGAGTTTCTTTGGTTCGAATCGATTTAACGTCGTTGAGTTCGGGGATGAGATACAAAGTTTTCCAATATTCGGCTGATATTAAACCCGGATGGACTCGAGCCTACCCACACGGGAAACCGGATGTTGTAGAGGTGTTACTTTGCCATGGCTGATAAGGCAATCACGTTTTACGCACACACACCCACACACACTTGCGGCAAACTCACTGATCTTGTTACGTGATAAATCTAGCCCAATTCTCCTCGCTATGAAATTCTCGGAACTCGATATTCTTCATCTTCTGTAACTCTTATACGCGCTATATATTCTGTATGCTCGCCCCGACGCATATTTCATCGCGAAGAACAGCAGTATACAGCCAGCGTATTAGATGCTAAAAGAGTCACTGACAAAATCGCTGCAACCCGTACACTTTTACAAGGCAAACTCATTCGTGTACAGTATTTATAGGATAGCATAAAATACGCGTTTTACCACACGGGTAAATATAATCATAAATTTTCTACCAATATGATTGACGCAGGACACGCGCGCGAGCTTTCAACGTTAACTACAGCACTGCGAAAATTGATTTACTTTATTCAATGAACATTATGATTTGTATTCTATCAAAATACCGTTTAATTCGATCGAATTTATCGAGCTTAATTGCGAATAAAGGAATTTTCGGCCACATAAATTGGGTTTTTCACTCGAATACAAAAATTATGGAATTCAACGATATTTCAATATCAAGTAATATTCATGATAATAACAATAAAGCGTTTATTGCCACAATAACTATATTAGTATAGCGTTTATTACAGCGCTATATAGTCCAGAGGGATTAAAAGCTCGTAAACAACTCTTGGCGTTAATTGTCGATATTTTTCCGCGTTAAAAAGCTACCCCGTGGGAGCTGGTATTGTACGAAATGACGAATTTTTGCTAATCCGGGATATCCCAGCGGGAAACGATACAACGGGGGCAATGGCAAGACGAATATAAATACTGCAGGAGTGCTCTCTTCGAATGTCTCGCTCAAAAGACAGCAGCTAAAGGAAATTTCGTCAAATATACACATATATAATATATAAATATATAAACGAAAAGATTAAGTATGAGGGAGCTAGTTTCATTGCAGAGAGAAAGAGAGAAATATTTTTATTTCGCGCTCTAGGTTCGAGGGAAAGAGAAAAAGTGAGAGACAGAGAGAGAGAGAGAGAGAGAGAGAGAGAGAGAGAGAGAGAGAGAGAGAGAGAGAGAGAGAGAGAGAGAGATTGCGAGTCGTAGCCATGTTTCGCACTTTTATAGCTCTTCTTCGATGCTTCCGCTATCTCTCTTTCTCTCTTCTTTTCTCCCCTCACAGGGCAAGAACCTTTTCAAACCGCATTTAAACAATATATATAAATTTTATAGCATGGTAATCTGCGTACTCAGGCTGCACTCGGCTATGGGTCAGAGACCCAGAAAGCGAGGGAGAAGGAAAAGAGCCACTTCGCACTCGCGAACCTTACTTTTTTCGAAATTATGAAAGAGAGTGCAGCAGAAAAGCATAGCTAAAACGCCTAGCCCAAGGGATAATCTCCACCATTTCTCTCCCTGGTCTGAGTATACCATATATACACCTATATAATATGAGGTATTTCACTCCAACTTGACCTATCTCTGGTCCTCACCCTCGAGGATTTTAGCCCTCGTGATTTTTTATAGTATTGTTCCGACTCCAAAAGACATTTAGTTTTCTCCGAATCTTTTTTCCACTAACCGCTATATTCAATAATCATTTTAAATCTTATATTAAACAAAACTAAAAACACTCTCAATCATACTGTGTCGGGTAAAGTTTTGAAGCGCAGACCCGAATGGCCGACGTTTTGTTCCCATTTTTTTTTTTTTTTTTTTTAATGCCCGATCGATTTGACGAAAATCAGTACCGAGTCTCAGCCACTTCTGCGTCGAATGTTTGGAACTCGATTGGTTTCCGTTAAACCAAACTTCGATCAACGGCAAACACCAATCTCGGATGATGGAATGCAAACCAACTGCAATCGGAAACCAAAAGTGTGTGCAGCTTCGTTGATTGTCATTAAACCAACCGCAATGAAAGTTTAATGAGTTATACATTGGACGGTGGAAATTAGATTGGATTTGAGTTGGATTTTTGCACAAACGAATCAATGAAAGATCGATCAAGCCCGCTGGGGGACCACCAAATATTTTTTTTGCAATAAAATAAAAAAGAAGATTTTGGGAAAATGTTGTGCGATAGCAGAAATTCATAGAGCTCTGCCCTTGAAATATATTTGAGGAGAACACAAATTGAGCAGCGATTAGCGAATAAAATTTTTTTTAAATATCCTGAACGTCTTGTACAGTTGGTATATGAACAACAGAGAAAAATCATAGGAGACTTCATGGATGAAACGTTGGAGCACACCACACGTATATATAAGTTGTATAGGTATAACGAGGCGACGTGTTTTCGCGTCGACTCAGGTAACGCTGAGCTTGGAAATTTTGATTTTATGATCGTTGATCCTTTGGCACTGGGACACGCATTGCGAGCGCACATCCCGTGTGCATCACCCCGGCCATAGGTCCGGAAAATTTTTGAAAAAAATAAAATAAAATCTCCGGACCTTTTTGCCCCGTTATATACGCGTTCTGCAGGGAAACGTGGGTATATTCATATATATACCGGCATCCCCGGACAATCGTTGGCACTTCCTGTGCTTCGCTAGGGTCGAGTTAAAGGGACACGAGTGTGCCAAAAACTGTATTTCGTCGTCTGCTTCGTGGGCCAAGAATCGCCTTGCCTTTTACACCGTTTTCCGTATATATATATACTGCATCGGACTTATACCGTTTGACCAATCTACATAAACGGGAAGTACACGTTTTACAACTCGACTACGCGAGAGCTCTCTGCCGGGTTATAAACGCCGAGAGAACACTGTATACATAAGAATTTCTCATATAGAATACAGACGCAGAAGGTATATACGCATCTAAATACATTTTATTTCAACGACAAAGCGACCGAAAATTCCTCGATAATCCCCGAAGCATTGAGGAAACCTCGTGCTGCCACTTTTCCTATGCTTATATATCCTCTCTTCTTCTATTGCTGCAGCTTATAAATATGAGTGGCCATTTTTTTTCGTTATTTTTTTCTTCGTTTTTTTCCTTTCATGATGTAGAAAATTTGTGGCACGAGGCAACTCGCTCGCAGGTGGACGTATAATCAGTAGAGACGTAGTATAATCAATTATTACAAAGATCGGGGGTTTTTTTTTTTTTTTTTTCAAGCTCGAAGATTTTTGTTTGCCAGAGAGTTACGAAAGTTCTTCCCCGCGATAGAGTTAAAATTGTTGTTCACGTGAGTTTTTTCACGACTTTCTTTTATGCCTCAGCGATAATTTCTCTCACGTGACCGAGGGATTTAGCGGTCATGGGAGGTGGGCAGGGGACTTTTGCGGTGAACTACCCTATTGAGTCGATGTATCATACAAACAAAATCATGAATGAACGAGAAACAATTGTTTGATATTATATATGGATCGTAATTATTGGGCTTAATTTTAATTTCAATGCTCGACGAGCTTCAGCCGGCATGAGGATTATCTACGTGCTAGCGATAAATGAGCCGATCCACCAAAGGGTTCGGTGATTTTGTCTTGAATTGTCGACCGGTTATTCGATTGATCGTTTCGGAGAAAAAGATCATAATGAAAATATCAAACGCGCGTCAAAGTCGCATCGGTCTCTTCTACCTGTACAACGTACAATTGTTCAGTGTAATTTAGTTTCATTTCAATTTCGATCGAGCTTTTAGTTTTCTGATACGATCTACAATAAGTCTATTTATAATTCGGATTTTTCCTGTCATTTTGAATAATAGGCGCATAATCCGTATGAATTACGATAATTGATACGAAAATTAATCAATGCATAGCCACGATCACTGCTGTTTAAAAATGCATTTTTTCTTGTTAAAAAAAAAAAAAAGAAATATAAATCAGAGAAATTTTCTACAAGAGTACGTAAATTTTCTATGGCGAGGACAAAATGGTCGTTTCCATGCCGTTGAGAAAATTTGAGAATTTCCAGATTCTGGACCTGAGATCTCATTGGAGAACGAGACATATTCAGGCTCCGCCTATTAAAGTGCAGCTGCACGAGATCCTCTCTCTAGTCGCGGTTTTGTAACGGCTCATCTTCACACGCACACAAAACAGTCTCATGCACATAAAGATCGCGGTCTTACAAAAAAAAAAAAAAAAAATAGAAAAAGATGCGCTCTAAGCCGTGGGAGCCGATGGGCTGTCCTAAGAGATATACGATCGAACCGGTCTGACCACTCGTCGCTCAGAACGCATCTCATCATTGCCACCACGCTGCAACAACTTTTGAGAGATTGTACCGAAAGTCGATTCGAACAAATGATGCTTGTGTCAAAAATCATCGAAAGCGACACTGTCGTAAATCGAACGAATGATATACATTGCTTAATAATCCAGCGGTTAAAAAAAAAAGAAAATTCTATCTGTGTTATTGTGAGACAGAAATCACATAGAATTATTCATCGATAGCTTGATTGATGACGATAAAAGTATATAAACCTTATAAATTTGCTTCGCATCCGATACGTAAGAATTTATTTGCAACTCTTTGCAACATTATAAATATTCCTACTGCCTCGTTAAAGTTTCGTATCTTTCCGCACGGCTCGATAAAAAATTATAAAATTTAGAGGATATCACGAGAAGGTTGATAAGTCCATTTGAAATTTTACTCAAATTTTTCCAACCTTTCTGAGATGATATAATGGTATTTTTGCCTTTGAAACGCTGTTTTTTTTTCAAATAGCAAAATCGCAATTCAATATGTCGTTAGATTTGGGAACTTTCGAAGAACGAAAATTTTAGTCTTTTATATTGTGATGGAGAACTCATTGAGAGCCTTGAGGAGTATGGGAAAAATGTATATGATGACGACGATATACAGCTATAGCGAAGAAAAAAAAGTGTCTTCGATATTTGATTCAAATAAACTTTGTTGGAATTTAAAAAAAAAAATGTTTTTCTCAGTATATTGAATTTACCGTCACAATTATAGGTAAAAACACTTAATTTTTTTCAAAGATTCAGGCTTTGAGTAAATGTATAGCCCACACCGTCGAAGCAAAACTCTCGACACAAGGATTCGATGCTGTCGACACCTTTGTAAAATAATTTCAAAAGCATTTTCCCTTGACTGTGGATGATTTTTTTTTTTTATAAAAACAGGTATCTGCCTTTCACGAGACTTAATCATCTTATTTTCGACTGTTAGCTATCACGCCTCTAGCATTTCCTCAAGAATTAAAAAAAAAAGTAAAACTTTTTCAATTTCTTGCTTTTTCACACATTAATCTCATCAGCTTTTGTCAAAAAATTCGTGTTATTCGTAATCAGCGAAAAATGTTGACTTGGATAAAGGCTGAAGAGGTAATTAAAGACGAAATAAATTCATTTTTTGTTCACTTTTATAAAAGCTCAGAAATATCGAAAATTCAAATTTTCTTTACAAGCAAAATATTAGGAAAAGCATAGTGCTGACAGCATTAACAGGTGGCGCTACTGCGTGATGTCTGTGCGAAAAGAGCCTCTGTTCTCGTTAACAATTTTCTAAACTTTTTTAAACTTTCGGTTAAATTCGCGTGGTTTTATATCATAATAATATTGCAAAAGTGCAGATATTTTATTCAACTCGAGCTTCATTCAAATATGTTCCTTCTAGTTTTCCACACTTTTCGCACTTTCACAGTATATAAGTTATTGACAATCACGCGAATTTACGAAACAAAGCTCAAGAAGGTGAAGAAAAGTACAACGATAACAGAGATCTCTATTATCACGAAAAGCACGGTCGACAAAAAACAAAATAGCGTCTCAAGAGGGCTTGTTCTTATAAGAGTGTTTTGTGACCGTTATTTTAGCGTTTCCTTGCAAAATTGCAATTTTAGTTCCGTGAGTTTTTTTCCTCCTAAACGAGAGCTATATGCATGTTTTGTGTGTCAAAAAATTATAAACTGCGCATCTTTACTCGAAAATCCTGAGAATCCATCTTTTCATATAATAGAGGAACCAAACTGTGCCGGCTGATATCTCCAACGGACAAAAAAACATCGTGAATCAGTATCATCAATCTAACCTCCATTTCCCTCTGGACACAAACAGCTCCTGAAAGCAATAAGTCCTTCAATAATTCCACGACTAATTAAATAGAATGCATGAATTTGTTAATTTTCACAAATCCAGAAAACCACTTGAACACCATCCCATTGTATTCTTTATCCATCCGAAGTGATTAGTTTCCCATTTCGAGCGAGTTCCTTTTTTCATTTTACTGTACAGATAACCTCTTTATCGCCCGATGGTCGAACTATAAAAGAAACAGAATTTTACGTATTCGTTGCCACGCAACGACCATACACAAACTTTCACGTTTTCGTTCTACCGTGTAACCATGGATTCACACCGCGATACAAACATTTTTCCTCCAACAATGAGCAATTCCTCGTTGAACTGTATACGACAATACGTTCGAACTGGTTCGAACAATAATAACTCCCATGTCAAGCCGGTTGAAAGAATCGTGCGATATCTCGAGTTGGCGAAGAAATTTTCCTCATGTCGTCGTCCAGGAGTGTCGATTTTTTCACCGGATTCTCGCCCGCCGAGCGTAAAAAGAAAACCGTCGACTTTAATATCTGTTACGCCTATCCGAGAATGGATAGCGACGTGAAAGTTGATTCGATCGTACGCAGGGAACATGTGAATCCTCGAACAACGTGCAATGACGAAGAGACGACAAACGATGATCTTTACGTTTCGCCGGATGGTCCATTGACCAGCAGCGTAGTGAAACCCTATAGTCTCGCCAGTCTGAGAAAAATCGTCGTTGAATCAATCCCAAAACAGGGCAAAAAACTTTTGGAAATTGGCATTCGCGAAGTAAAAATTCAGCCGAGCTTCAACAGTTCTCAATCGCCCATAGAAATAACCTCGGTCTCCATAATATTCAACAACAAAGTCGTGTGCAAATCTTCCAGTCCATTCAACAGGAAACTTTACAAATTGCTGTTTTCCGACAGCTCGGAATTCAATAATCTCTCCGTGATAGTTCATTCTCGAGAGGGTGACTCCGATAATGTTCCTCTGCCGTTGCCAAAATGCGGCGTCAAAGATAAAATAGTAAAGATGGATTTTTCCATAGTGGACGGCGCGGGAAGAATTCATTCGGGCACCGTTACGCATACCCTGACCTTGAGTATCAGAAATTCCGAATCGATGCAAAAATCCTCTCCCCGTTCGCTCGCGGCGAGCGACGATACGAACGATCCGACGAGTCGTACGGAAACGCACAGGCCGAAGAGCATTCGGCGTAACGTGAATGCGGGATATTTCCTCCTCGGTGATCCAGCTCTGTGTCTCGATATGCAGTCCGACGGAGCTGGCGTTGCGAAGAAAAAGGAGGAAAACCCAAAATCACCCGACGCCGTCGTTTCGGAGTACACGAACCTTTCCATAGTCGGTCTGTCGCTTGGAAAATGGTTTCGAGCTCGAAGACCCCTCAGACCGTCGTCCGCCGCTAATACTCACAAACCGCGCGCAGGCAGAGAAGAAATCGTTACCATAACGATACTTCGAGGGGTGGAAGTTCCCGTGAGAGAGGAATCGGCTCTGGTTCAGCCGTTGATAGAAATTCAATGGGGAACGGTGTCGCGATCGACATCCGTAGCCGATGGTCCCGCGCCCGTGTGGCAACAAACCATCGAATTCCCGATATCGAGACAGAGCAACGAACAATTCGTGAAATTGTCGCTCTACGATCAGCATCCGATCTGGGGTTCGCAGTGGCTCGGCGATGCCACGATTCCGCTTGAATTTCATCGTAATTATCAAGAGTTCGAGCGTTGGATCGGTCTATCGCCGCTGTCCAGTCCCGTCGTACGCTTCGGCTATGTTCAAGCTAGTCCCGTACGTTCTTACACGAAAATTTATATTCTAATGAAGATGGAACGTCCCGGTAATCTCGTGAAATCATTGGAAATCAATTCGTCGGACGTACTCGCAAAATCCATACAACGATGCATGACAATTCCGTACAAGATACCCGGTACGGAGAGTCCCGAGGATTGCGCGAAATTGGCTATGCTCTTGAATCCATTGCCGAGTCATTACGGACCTTTGACGCCGAGGCAGGCTCTGAAGTTGAATAAAATTGATGATTATGGGCGCGCAGCGTTACTCGCAGCGCTTTTGCAAGGACTGAATCTCGATGCTTACGTTCTAATCGGTAGGTAATATATATATATATATATATATATATATATATATATATATATATATATATTTTTTTTTTTCCAATTTATTTGCTTTTAATTATTTTCTAAAAAAGTTATCAACAATTTTTGGGAACCGAATACGTATTCGCTGTGTGCAGAAAGCCAAGTGGCGCCGCGGCCGGCTGTACTCCGCAAATTTTGCTGGAATAGCTCTCATTTATTTTACATAGACGAAACCCTGTTGGATTAATTTTAATAAACGAACGTTTGTATTCGTGCTGCATAGAGTTTTTTGAGGTGAGCTTGACTATAACTGCGTTGAAAAAAAAAAAAAAATCGACGTATTACGATGTAATGAAAATAGGTTTATGGCTACTATTCCTTCTCAATTTGAGGCTAAGCATGAACCTTGTCGGTCTTGTCATACGAACCGACAAGGCTCGTATCGAGAACAAGAAAGACGTAACTCTCGTACTTGATTGTAACGCAGATGAACGATTCCCACGAAGTGCTCACTGCATATTCGGGTAGCCAATCGTGAGAGCTACTAAAAAGGAAAAAAAAAATCAATTTATTTGTATTATAATATCCTGACATGAATTTTTCATACCAGACAATATATGCACGTTTAACCTCAAGAATTTTACTTTCTTTGTTTTTTTGCACCCAACGAATCTAGTTTTTGCGATGCTCAACTTTATAAATTGCTGTCGGAAACGCGTAAAACTTAATTTCCGAAGTTGTGTAGCAGAAAACATTATCTTATATATGACTTCACACAACAGTTTAAATTTCCTTTCCGCGACTTCTCTATTATATTGCCCTCAATTGCACTACGCGACTCCAGCAAAAGATTCGCATTCTCGCCACCATGAGCGCTCTAAGTCGTTCTCAGCCGCTATAGTATGGCACTGCACACAGCGAATACTCCGCGCTCTATTATGCGAGTGGTTATTTTTCTTTCGCATTCCGTTGGAAAAAATTTGCCAGCAAAAGTAACGTTCGTTGTTTTTCCTGCTAGTCGTTGGTCGCTACTCGTTAAATGATTTTTGTCACTCGAGATACTGTAAAGATAACCTTTTAAATTTTGAAATACAGATGAGTTAACGTATGCAGCGTTAAAAGTACAGTAGATCATTTGAATACATTTAATTTTTTTAAAAACACTTATTTGAGATTGGTTTCAATTTTTGATTGAACATTTGCGTGCTCTCTGCAATCGAATATTGCACGAAATTATAAATCTCTCGGTGAGTTTAGGATCTTCACAGGCGAGAAAATTGTCCGCGTTCGTCGTGTCGTTCGACGATAAAGGAACGTCACCCTGTTTGTGGGACCCGGAAAACGGTGACCATTACGATTTTGGTGATAGCCGTTGTTCCTTGATCAAGTCTTCACGAATTATCAATCATCAAAACGTACGTACTCCTGATCACGAAATATTAAGATAATTATTAAGAAATATTGAAATAAAAATGTGTCTACCTTTTTTTTTTTTTTTTTTTTTTTTTTTTTTTCGGGAAAAAACATAAATTATTTATTCTTTGCTCGATCTGATCCACATACATATTCCATAATATAAAGACTCTAAATTTACATTTAAATTCTCTCGAAGATAAATCCTTAATATTTTATATTGAAAACTCTGTAATAATGATCAAATTTTCATTCCAACGATGTTGAAAAATTCTCCATAATCCCACTGAAAACTTTACAATTTCGGTTTAAAAAATTATTACGATATAGAAAAAAAAGAAGTCATTTTCTAAAAAAAAAATAAAAATTACCATCTCACGATATCTCGTCTGGTATCTTCGATAAAACTTTTTTTTTTTTTTTTTTTTTTTTTTTTTTTTTTCGCAAAATAAGAAAAATGCAATTTTCTCTCGACTTTATTGCCTCGATGTACATTCTTTTTTTCCTCGATAATCAAACTATCGTTTTCCTTCCCCCATCCCCTGCTCTTCAGATCTGGAAGAACATGCAAAAATCGACTACGGTGCCATTTAATCTGCGCTTCGATCCAAAATCAAATAAAGACTGGCAAGCATTGCCGAACACCGCTGCGTCAGTATCGAACGCCGTTCGAGAAGTTCAGATTCTCGAAATCGTCGAAGGCCCGCAGGATGACGACGAGGCGCATCACGAGATAGAGCGTGATCTTCGTGAAAAATTGTCGCGGTGGCGTTGCAATATCGCCCAAACGACGATATACAATCGTTACGCCGCTACGATTATACGTAATTATCTCGATAAATTCAACAATCGTAATGCTGATGGCCAACCCGACAAGAAGGAACTGCGAAAGCTCTATCGTGCATATCACATGCATGGCTTCGTGTTGAATCTACGTCGTGAGTCAGCGAGCGAATTGTCGGATCGTTTGTACTCGACGAAAATTCATGCAATCACCGGACCCGTCGAATTTGCTATAGTTTGTCGTTTACAGAAACACATCGTTAGAACTTGCTCGATTTGGCTCGCTGTCGTCGTATTGAGAATACGTGACTGAGGCAATTTTTAAAATCGCAAAACGCCCTCCATCGGAGGAGTCGAGAAAAAATTTGCCCGCATACGCAAGAGTCCTGTCGGCGGGGTGGATTGTCATTTTGTCACCGGAAGAAATAAATAAGTATACGAGTATTTGGTTTTACGCACATTGCTCAACAATGTCCTTTTCTTTTCTTTTTTTTTTATAACAATTTCAATATTCGTTACACAGCAATAATAATAATAATAATAATAATAATAATAATAATAATAACAATATTTTGTTGCCTAAGATTTGGGGGGGGAATCAGCGCGTATAAGAGTCAGATTATACGTCTGTAATTGACCAAGATTACAAACATTGACCGCGTGTACATTATATATGTATATATATATTTTTTTTTGTTAAATTAACCGATAAAATTTGATACGAAACGCACGATTATTGTTGCAGAAATCTAGTAAAATTCACATTACACATTGAGAAAAAAAAAAAAAGAAACTAATTTGTACGATATTCATACAGTCGGACGACGGAGAAACTTTTTTTTTTTTTTTTTTTTCCCCCGTTACGTCGTAGATGATAAATGTTTCGGTTAACCGATTTTTAAATACTCCATCGCCCCATATATTTGCGTTGCCAAGGATCACGACGATCGTTGCAACTTTTCATTGTTTGTTCTCTTTTTTGCGTTTTTTTTTTTTTTTTCCCCTCTCTTCGAGACTATAAAAATGTTTTGTACGTTTTGTTTGAATGTCGTAGAAAAAAGTGGCTTGTGCGCAGAAAGGCTCGTAAATTCGTAGAGAATAAAATCCGCTAATTCCCCTCGAGTTGATCTTCGGAGTCTACTATATCTATGAATTTTTCTCTCTCTCTCTCTCTCTCTCTCTCTCTCTCTCTTTCTCTCTTTCTTCTATATCTCGTAACAGAGTCTAGAGTTTAATTCAGTTCTTTTGTTTCTCATATTAACGTGACGACCCGCGAATTTCTTCACAAGCTGGAACATAAATCCTGGGTAGTGAAAAAAAAAAAGAAAAAAAAAGTCTAGTTATTCGAATCGTCAGAGATCTTGATCCTTGGTAAATGGCCCCGGGGGGGAATTTCGAGCGTGACGATTGAACGTATCGCTTGGTTTAACGAATTATCGGTCGACTCGAGAGCTCTCTCTCGACTATTTGAGGAAAAAAAAAACATTTCTCTGACTTCCGTAATGAGAATTGGATTGCTCGATGTTCGCGGTTGTTAACGAAATGGCAAAAAAAAAAAAAAGAACTTGGCCTCACAGTCCACTTTCGAAACTCCAAAACTATCCGGTCGAACCGAAAACAAAAAATCTCGTAAACCATAGAATTATCACGACCATTGATCCGCGTCCTTGTTAACTAAAATCTTTATTCTCACTTTTTATACGAGCTCTTACTTTTTACTGGCTCTCTTTTTTTTACTTTCTCTCTCTCTCTCTCTCTCTCTCTCTCTTTTTACTGGCCTTACAGTCATATCTATAAAATAGCAATTTTTTTTTAACTATTTTTTTTCAGCATTTTTCCATGACCTAGTTTACAGCAATAATTTACGAGATAAATATTTATTTACTCTTTCTCATTGACAAAATTTGAAATAAAAATGGTCATTTTTAAATTGTACGCAGCTCATTCGCTCTGTTGAAAAATTTTCTTTGATTGCACTGTTTTTTTTTTTTTTTCCCTGGAAAATTGTCAATTGAAATCATTTTTTCGACTTGGCTTCGGTGAATTCATCCAAAATCTGGTCAAAAAATATAAATGAGCGCTGTGAAATTTAAATTCGACCATTATTACGAATTTTTTCAACCGGAAAAAAAAAAAATGGAAATGTAAAATCGATCTCACGGATAATTGCGATAAACCAGGGGGATATTTGTATGCGAATCGATGGTTTTTTTTTTTCCCCCATCTTTTTTCATGTTCGATCGAACGAAGAATTATCGATGAAGCTCTCTCGCTCTTGGAAAAATGGAAAAGCCTTTTTCTCTTTTTGTTTAATTTTTTTTTTTTTTTTTTTTTTCAAAATTCACTGCGATTTCGACACGACTGTACGCGGCCAGAACATTCTTAACGAGCTGAACGTCATTAATTGTTTTTTTTTTTTTGTGGATAACCTGAAAAGACACTGCCGCACAGGACTGCATGACCTCGTGGTGTGATGTTTTTTTTTTCTTCATTTCTTCACTCTCTTGGACATAAAGGTTTTTTTTTTGTGCTTTTGTGTGGACTCTTCGGGGAATGTCAAAGATGCCACGTTGCTTCTCTCTCTCTCTCTCTCTCTCTCTCTCTCTCTCTCTCTCTCTCTCTCTCTCTCTCTCTCTCTCTCTCTCTCTCTCTCATTTCGCTTTCTCCTCGAAGTTGAGCGAATTTTTTTTTTTTTCTTTTTTTTTAGTTATATACAATTATGGAACGAGGAATCGAGTGGTCCGATCGAGAGCAATGTTCTTTCATTATTTTCGGAGCCTCTTTTCCCGGGACTCTGAAGGAGAAATTAAAAGTGAAAGAAAAAAAATACTCCAAAAAAAAAGTTGATGAAAAAAAAAGTGAGAGTGAGGCGTCGATAAGCGTTGTAAGAGCGACGAAGAGACTCTCTTTTGCCATTATTGACGTATCTCTCTTTTTTTTTTTTTTTTTTTTTTTTTTTTTGGGGAAATTTTTTGTTTATTTTTGTTTTGTCTTCAATGCCGAAGTCCATCGACGAAGAATCAATGATATATTACGTGTCTCGGTATAACGATCATTGGATCTTCTTCGCTGGTGCACCGTTCGCATAACCGTTCGTATGTTTTCCATTCGTCGTTGCAACGTTTTTAATTTTATCCGCTTCCGAGGCATTCAGTTTCGACTGCGTTCTCCGCTGATACGCCTGTTTGCCCTTTTCAATGACAAACAAACAAAAATATATATATATACATATTTTTTTTTTTTTTTTATCCAATTATCCCTGTACGTACTGTGAGTACGTACTCCAAAATAAAGAAAGAAAGAAAAAAAAATTACACGCAAAAGTAATATCGTGAAAAACTTTCGTCTACGATTTTGAAAATATCGCGTTGCAAGTGCCATAAAGTTGAATTCTTTCGGGGCCAAAATTTTTGACCGAGCCCGTAATCGATGAAGAATTATAAATGACAATTTTCAGTATGAAAAGTAACGTCGAAAAAACAAAACGAAAAAACATCCAAATTCTTTTTCTCATCAATCGTGCGTGAATTTTTTCAGTCTTTCAGGGAATTTTTCAAAAATTTTTGACACCTCGTATCCAACGAAATAGTTGAGAGAAAATTTTAAACAAAAAGTGTCATGAGCTGTCATCGTTCGGGCCATATTACAAAATTTTCATCTGCATCATATTACAAAATATTATATTCGTCAGTGTCGACGAAAGAGAGCCGAGAAAAGAAAATGACGAGGACAATTGATGAATTTACATGTATAATACTCACTTTGGCAATGTAGGCCTTTGCGTAAAAGTTTCCAAATAGCACGATGAAAGATATCATGTAAATTACGAGGGCGTACTGCATCCAAAGTGGAAAGTCACAGCCTGAACGAATTCCATTTATACCGAGTATAAGAGCCGAGGTGAACTGTATCAGCTGTAAAATCGTCAGGTATCTCTTCCACCAGAGATATTTGGCGATCGTTGGTCCGAATGCCGACAGCGCGTAATACGAGTACATGAGCACGTGAATGAAACTGTTGACCATCGCTGGCAGGAAAGCTGCGAAATGAAAAAAAAAAAAAAAACAAATTTAAAAATAATAATATACTATTGTATTTTTGTATATTATATTGAATATTATAAAATTCAATATTAATATTATATTAATATATAACAGAGCTGGGAAAAATACCTGAAAGTACTTGAAGCACTAAATATTTGAAGTACTCGAGGTGCCATGTACTTGAGGTATCAAGTACTTGAAATACATCAAGTATCAAATACTTTTCAAGTTTTCAGCTACACATCTCGCAAGTTCCGGTACTTATATTTGATTTCTTACGCACTCTTTAAACTCATTTGATTTTGATTCGAGTACTTTTTGTATCAGAACGTATTTTCACATTGTGCTATTCACTCAGGGGCTAGGCAGATTGGAGCATAAATATTCAAAGGAAGAATGAGAAATAATTTTTAAAAAAATTAGCATTGACGACTGCAATGAAGATTTATTTAGCTTCGAGTTTGAAAAAGAAAAAATAACGAATATTCAAGCGGTTCTTCGGGGGAAATGTTACCGTTTTTTCACTCCTAAAATAATCTCCAATCATGGCTTGGAATAATTTTCCCCATAAGAGCCCACGTATAAGCGGCATATTTAATGTTTTTTTTTTTCCCTCCTCAACTACGTGGTCAAAAAATCTGAAATAATTACGGTGTATTCCTTGTACCAGCACAAAACTCCCCTCAAATTTTAGAATCATTATTAGCGTTTTTCTCTGGGTTAAGAACCTCCTTAAACGGTCATTCCTTACAATCTTAACCAAAGATGGCGCGGAAAGTTCCTCAATTATATATTCAATTATACATGCAACCATTAGCAAAACGTATTCAAAAGTACTTCATTATACTTAGTACCTGAAAAAGTACTTGAAAATTTCAGTACATCGCAAGTACCGGGTACTTGAAGTACTGCCCAGCTCGGATATATAATATTAGTATTTTATATATTAATATATAATAATATTAATGTTATATTTATATTATAACATTGAATATTTATGTATGGGCCATTCCACCAATCATCAACCAATGTTTGGGCCCTAAAAATTTGATTTGCCTCAAATTTTTTCCTCACATTTTTGCGCATCAAAATTGCTAAATTCGCCAAGTTTTAGACCCAATAGGACGTGCTGTTCACGAGAAATGCGATATTCAATTTTAAGGACGAAATTTAAATGCAAATTTTTGTCTTATCTTTAGCCTCACAATAAAAATTTGACAAAATACATTTCTTGTGTGAAAAACTTTCAGCTTTTCGAATAAATTTTTTATTTTTCATTAGCTCCTTGAGATCCATCTTAAAAAAACGTTTTTAACGAAAAAAAAAAAAACAGCGATTTTTCATGTGCCTCAATATTTTAACATTCTTTCCAATTTTTTTTTTTTTTTTTAATCTGAAAACAGATTTTTTGAGTAAGAAACCCAAATTTTTGGAGTGGGACGGCTGCGAGCAGCGTTCAACCGTTTGGTACATAACGATGAGGCATAAAAAATTTTGTCTTTCATCTACAAAAATGTTTAAATCGCGTGTTATGAAACAAATTCGTATAAACAAATGAGAAAAAAAAAAACGAAATATAGAAGAAAAATTTTGTAAAAAAAATCGATTTCTCGCTCATACCAGCCAATTTATAATTGGAAATATTTTGTTGCATCCGCAATTGAACATCGCATTTCTCCTTAAAATTGTACATCGCATTTCTCGTGAATGGAACATCCTATTGGGCTAAAACTTGGTGGATTTATCAAGCTTGATGCACAGAATGTGAGGAAAAAATTTGAGGAAAATCAAATTTTTATATACTTAAAAAAATATATATATATACTATTATATTTTAAATGAAATAATGATTTTAAAAAAATTTAATGAATCATCGAAACATTCTTTGTTTGATGTTTAATTCCCCCCCAAGTCGAACATTTTATCAGCGTGACAATTTTTTAGATTGACATCAGTTCGTTTTTTGGAAATTTCGATATTGCATTCAGCGGGTAAGTACTCGTTTTAGACATTTTCAAAAATACAAACAATACAAAGCAAAATAATCGATAAAATGTATTATCATTTTAATGATTGAAAAAAAAAAAAAATTGTTTGCTCAATCTTTTGCTCAATTTTTCGCCATTTTTGTTGTTTTTTTTTTTTTACAAAGTCAAATAAAAAGGATGCAAATTGGAAAATTGCACACGGTTTTTTTTTTTCAACTTTAGCTTCACTATGAACGAAGCTTCGTTAATGTGCTTTTAATTTGAATGGTTTTTAACTTGAGAAAAAAAAAAAAAAAAATTCCAACAATTAAAAATCCTTTGAGCGATTCTTTTGGAGCTCAATGCGGAACAAGGCAGCCCCTTATGGCTTATTAGTATTGCAAATTCCTGCTGGGTAGCGATGAATTTTCCGAATGTTCCGGCGAGCATACAATTTCTCGTAAAAATGAGAAATTTGAAAAAATTCAAAATCCCATCAAGTTCAAAATCCTCTCATTGATTCTTGGCATAATTATCAGTATACCGAACGATCTTGTAACCTCGCCCATTACTATAGAAACTTTTGACTCAATTTTACGAAAACTCGGAACAAATATGCCATTAAAAAAAAAAACCGAAAAATCCAAAATTGAGTTTTTTTTTACCTTTTAAAACATTTTAATTATCTAATTTGGTATGAAAATTAAAAAAAAAAAAAAAATTCACGAAAACGAAGCTTGTCCCGTTCGAAAGAAAAAATAATATTGACGCGAATAATTGTACCGGTTGATGGATCTCAATGAATACCGATGATAAAAGTGTCGCTTATCGAAGACTCCGCGAAAACAAATTTTCAAACTGATTCCGGAAATGTTTAACGTGGATCCGGGGACACGTGTCTGAAATTTATACTCACTCGAACCACTCGGAACCCACTTGATACCGATCCACCACAGGGAGAACATTGTCGAATGATGATAAACGTGCAGAAAGCTCAATTGATTGTCCTTCTTACGTAATATAAAGAAGAACGTGTCGCAAAATTCGAGCAACTTGCTGAAGTAATACCACCAAACGGCATTTGCGATCTATGTAGGAAAAAAAAATTACAATAATTCGAAACGTGATATGTTACAAATTAAAAAAAAAAAAAAGAAAAGAAAATCATCCGATCCAATGGGATCGGAATACTTGGTTTTATTTTTTTCGTACCAGCATCTCGTCGGGTCTCGTCACTTGCCTTATCGGCTGACACACGTAACTGTATCGTAACCTTGTTGAGGCAACAAACAACTACAATTGCAAAGGAAAAAAAAAAAAAAAATAAATCAAATGCATTTAGTACGCGTGAAACGAGACCGGGAAAAAATTAATTCATTTTTCTTTTGCCCAGTCGATCGCGCCGAATAATATATATATTTGGTTGTAATTATGAAATTCATAAATTCAATAAATTTTGATTCGAAAGCAAAAAAAAATTTTCTTCGATTTGATTGAGATTCGTTTGAACGAAATAAAATTAGTTCAAATGATATTAAACGATGGGAAAAATTTATTTTATTTTTAATTTAAAAAAAAAAACATTTTTTTACCTGAATAGCGATGTAGGCATTGAGTATCGCCATTGAAAAATTGTAGGGCACCAGTAGCCACGTAAGCTTGAAAGCTTTTCGTTTTTTCATGATCCTCGGGCCTGCCCATACGATGAGAAGATAGAGAACGGTCCAGCCGAGTGTTGGCATTGGCGAATCGACCAATAGCCATCCTCGAGTTCTCTCATCTTTAACAGCGATCGTACTATCAGTTTTTCGAGTTGAAACTCAATTTTTTTTTTTTACATTTTTTTACACTTTTGTACCGTGAAAGTCCATCAATGAACTCATAGCCTGAACTTTGATTTTTGAAATTACGAGCTTTTATCATCTAATAGTATCCCATGTGTTGATGATTTTTTTTTTCTTTTTAATTTCTGCCCACGCGGATAATGAGATCCGTCCACTCGCAGTTTTTTTTTTTTAAATCTACTCCAATGATGATTACTGCAATTTTCAATGATCCTAATTATGTTATTTTATACTGAATACGATGAAAATGTTGCATTTTACACATCGCTTGCTTCGTACCGATGAAAAGTCATTTTTATTTTCAACATTTCACGTCGGTAAACGTCTAAATCGAATCAGCAATGAAATTTACAGGAAAAACAAATCGAGAAATATAATTTCTTTGCTCTATCAAAGCGTCCTCTTAGACCTGATGGACGCTCAAGTGATTTTAATCAACGAAAGTTATTTTGGTTGAAAGCTGTTTACCTCGAAACTCATTTCTAGACGAGAACGTGCGGGCAGAATTTTTTTTTTTTTTTTCGAATCAACGGTAAATGTAAGCCCTCGAGGATGAATTTTCAAAAAATATACCTGCTAGAGATAGCGTCCACAGGTAATAGTCGTAAACGTCATTGATGACGTTAGTCGCCGAATCAACAAGAGCCGCCATTGCCTGAAAAATTGGAGAGAAAAAAAAAATGAAAAATTCAAGCACGCTTCTTCGAGCCTTATAAGTATAATGGAGTCATTGTCAATTCGGGTTATTGAGAATTTTTGCGATTAAAAAAAAAGGGGGCAGAGTAATCGAGAAAACGAGAAATTCCTTCTCGATGAATATCGAGTTGGGTCTTCGAAGATCGCATCGGGGATACGTGACAACGTCATGCAAGTATATGTACGCTTATGCCGAAAGATTAAAGAGCTTTATCGGTTAGAAAAAAAAAAAAAAAAAAAAAAAACGATACATATTAAAAGTACAAGGTTTTCCGATGGTTATGCGCACTCGTTGAACGTAAATATCTGTTTTACTCCAATTATTTCTTATCGTTGGACAAAGACGAAGTGGGCAACGATAAGAAGGCTTGGAGTGTATACGAGGCTCGATTACAATAAGCTCATTCAAACGATTTTTCCTTCTAAGCTTTACAAGGACTTCTTCGCTAAATTGAAAAAAAAAAAACAAAAAAAATTCATTCGTCACATTCGTACGTTCGTTCTTTTCGTGTTTTTTTAGCTCACACCATTGGCAAACTAAAAAAAAAAAAAGCCAAAAATATTTAAGGCTTACTTTTAACGCCGAGTCAACGACGCCCCTTGATTTCCTTGAGCCAGAAACGAAAAAAAAAAATGTTTCACTTCCGGTACGATAATCGTTTTCAAAATGAACTTTTGGCTCCTTTTTCGTTGAATAATTCCTCCTTTTTCTTCGAGGAACTGCTCTCTGTATTTGATACGGTTATTGGCAAAAAAAAAAAATACCGCGCGTATTTATCGTGAAATACAAAAACGTCGATTGATTCTTACACAACTCCGAAATCACTGGCTCGAGGAAATCGAGGAAAAAAGAAAATCCTCGTCAAGCGAGAATTCAATGTCCGTACCCGAAGTATATAAACGTTATTCTGGTTTTGTCATCTCTCTTTTCTCTCTCTCTCTCTCTCTCTCTCTCTCTCTCTCTCTCGCGCGCGCGGAGACTAAGGGCATCTCGGATCACAGATACCTATAAAACCGTTAGTACACGCGAGATCTCTCGTTCTCGCGGTCACAGGTAATTTCATTACTCGAAAGTTGGAAGTGCGGTGTAATTTACGCCGTTAGGATTTACATTCCAATACAATTAGGCGAGCATATGGAGCGTTCGTTTCTCTTATAACATTTATATCTCTCTCTCTCTCTTTCTATTTCTTTCTCTCTTTCCGGGAAGTTTTCTTTTTTTTTTTCTTTTTTTCTTCTTTTTTTTTTTTTTCTTTTGGTCGGCGTGCTTAGTGCGTCCAAACCGCACTATATAACGAACGGCCATAAGACGAGTCGTGCGTGTTAAACGCGTTTTCACTTGTGGCGATTAATTACCGGTTTCAAGTCCGTTGCACCGACGCGAAAACGCTGCATATGCGTTTATATATTTATTTATTTATCTAAAACTGCGCGCGTTTGACTCGCGGAACTCTCTCTTTCTCTCTCTCTCTCTCTCTCTCTTATCACCAATCATTTGTACCAGAAAACTAAAACAAGAATTGTTTATTTCTCTCGAGTTATCAATAAACGAAAAATATATATTCATATACTTTTGTTTATTTCCACTGTCTCAAAAATTACAAATAGCGCGAAACGCGTCTGACCATATCGTAATTACACTACTTGCTATACAACGGATGTCTCCTTCTCGCGCATCGAGTCGCTCTCAAATGATCGATCGATCAATTATTAAATCCAAAAATTCTCAATGAAGAAACCTTCGAAGAGCCAAATTTCCGATGCAAATAAATAAATTAAAAACAAAAAAAAAAAACCCTAAAGAAAAACGAGACTCTTTCACTTGTCATCTCTTCTCTCTGGGTACACTTAACCTGCGTTTCCTTACCTCTGATTAATCGATCAATCGTCACGAAAATCCTCGTAGAAAGAAGAAAAAAAAAACAAGAAAATATCTTCGAGAAAACCGAAAAACAAAAAAAAAACAACTTTCGCAACGATTAATTCGGGCTTATCGTTTCCGAACAATATATTTGTACCAATCTCAGAGACACATGGTCACTCGCCCGAAAAATCTGCCTCGTGTCCCGTTCGAATTGTATGGGCAGAACAAAAAAAAAACGAAAAAAAAAAAACTCTTAACAAAATGAAGAAAGGGGAAATCGTAAGGAAAAAAAAAAAAAAAAAAAATAGTACGCGTCGGGGCGAAGTCCGATCGACGTAGCGACCGAGCGCGTCTCACCGCGTTTGCGACCGGTGTGCTTTATAACTTTGGTGTCCGTCCACCACCGTGTTCGCGGTTATAACGACCAGGACCCGGCGGGATATACGTTAAAGAGGCCAAAGGCAAATCGTATGCGCTAGCACGTGTAAAGAGGGGGTTGAAGTGGGGATTGAGTTTATAGATCGATCGCAATCGGTCTTGATGGCCCGGCGTAGTGGTACCGATCGCCCGATCTTTCGTGAGGCTACAGGTGGGGGATGTCTCTTCTATAATCGACTCCAACACACGGTGATTTTCTACGATCCCACCAGCAAACACCCCGCTCTCGATCCCTCGCGAGATTGTCAACGCATCCATCTCTCCTTTACCTTTGCACAACTTTTTTACGCTTATTCATTTCTCCTCCCCGCTACTTTTGAGTGAACCCCCCCCCCCCCCCCCCATATCCCCTTCCCTCTCGTGGGAATCGGATAAACGGGTCCAGAACGTTGAGCACTGCTGATCGGCAATCTCCCACTTTGAGGAACGATCATGCACGAGCTCCGGAGAGGTCCAGGAGAGCTCCTATAACTGTACAAGCAAAACGTGTATATGCCGCTTTCGTGATTTTTCGAAGACTATAAATGGTGTCTCGTTTCGTATTATCCGAAATTTGTGACCTCCTTTTGACGCACGACTTCACATTTCTCGTTTTCGTTTTCTTTGATGACGGAAAACGAAGGACGCACCTTAAGTATAGTGCATCAGACGTTTTCGTTATTACGCTATAGATTCTCTTTTTTTTTCCGAAAATTTCATTCAATACTCGCTTCAATTTCATTTTATATTTATTTCATGCGATATGTCTGCTTTTCGTTGGTTTTGATGGTTTTTTTTTTCGATTGACATTTAACTGAGGTGAAATTGTTGATCGATATAGATAAGCAGATTCGAGATTGATGGGTTTGAACGATCTTTTCGTGATGTTGAAACTCTTTGTGAGGAATCAGCTCAACGTTATTACACGAAAAATATCATTTTCAAATAACCCTGGAGCTCCACACTTCCGTATCTCATTATAATGACACACTCTGTGCTTAATACTCTGCAAGCCACTTTAAATTGATGCTGCTTTCCTTGTAATTAACTTTCTTTTTTAATTTCTCCAACTTGCAGGTGCTTTGTTCATTGCATTAGGCATTATTGTAATGCCGAAATAAAGTTGATTTTCGTATTATTTTGTTTAAAAGAATCGGCGTTTGAAATCACTTTCGAGAAGGCCTTCAGAAAAAATTATATCTAAATTGTAAATTTTAAAGTTTATACCTACAGTCTGCATTTATAGGGTTCACTGCTTTTAAAAAAGTCTTTATTGTATTGTAAATAAATAAATTAATTGATAATTAATATTGATTGATTAATTTATTAAATTGATTGTAAATTTCGTATCCAGTGTGCTTTTTCAGGCTTTACTGCTTAAAAAACAAACTTATTTAATTGCGAATATGAAATCCAACAAAAATGAACGGAAGCGTGCATATAATGTCTCGTTCCCATTCATTAATTCATATTTTCCATTCTGACAATGCCATTCTCCCGTACGTATATCACTTTACTCAACTTTTTACTATACTTTTACCACAAGATCGATCGATTGACCTGTTTTAAAGATATTTTCCGACGACAAACTCGATCGCACGTCCCCTCGCAATATTTAGGAGAAGAGAGAGTGTGTATGTGTAAGTATGTGTGTGTGTGTGTGTATGTGACGAAGAAAGGGACCACTACTTTTCCGGTTCACGATCAAAAAACGTTCCAGCAACGAAAAAAATGAAAGAACAAGAATTCAAAAAACAGAAAAAAAACAAAAAACGAAAAACCACGTTGACCACGCGCATTAACGTTCGACGCGTTCGACTGCATGAAGACTATGAATACTTTTATATATGCCCGATCGTCATTGCCGCCCTCGCGCCCTGTCAGCACAACGTTGCGATTTTTATTTTATTCTATTTTTTTTTTTTTCCTCACACTTCAAAAGTATCGGATTTTCGAGCTGCAGATTGTAAAACGACTATACGGGACGCGAAATATATTTTCTCCCAAGGCATCGTCGTTTATGTATTTCACTGATGTACGCGCTCGTATACGTAAATCAGGCAATAATTCCGTCGATAAATTGGCCAATTGCCGTTGAATTTTTTTTCCTTCATTCGTTGCTCAGACTCGACGCAATTGGCCTAATTCGCTCATGAAATATTTATGTTATACACCACGCATAAATATACGCGTGAATTAATTACTTCGAGCCATACGAAAACGGAAATGGGGATTAACAATGATGGAACGTAAGCTTTAATGAGCTTCGAATCGAAACACACGGAAATCATTTAACACTGTCCCCTTATTCAAATGATCTAGCAATACGCCATTGGGTCAATGAGTTCTTTCTTTCTTTATATCTTTTTTTTTTCTAACTTTTATATTTGGCCTTTGATCGAACGAGAACGAGGGAATAACCTGGAGGCAAAACGAAACCTGTTTTGCGCTGTATATCTTACTCCCATGTTCTTTTAATGGGTCAAGTGTGTGCTCTGGCTGGGGGGATACATATGCCTTTCGATATGAGCACGTTTGAGAGAGATAGAGAGAATGTTCTTCTTCTTCTTCTTCTTCCTTTTCTTCGTACCTTGGCGAAGTTTGCTCCAAGAAGCTGGGTTACCGAGTAATATTGTTACCTTGAACCTTGAAACGATCAGTCAAAGTTACTTTTTTGTTTTTCGTGAAAACCAGGAGAGACCAGGAATTGACACATTTAGAATTTAAAAAAAAAAAGACCTAGCAAACTTGCACATATATTTTTTTCATTAGGTTACCTCGCTTATACCAGAACTCCCTGCACTGTATATATACGAAGATAAAATTGAAAAACAAGAAGGGCTTTCAATTTTGGCTTCGCCTCGCAGAGGAAACTTTCCAAGCGACATAAAACAATTAGGAAGTAATGCGCGTATTTCAAATTCACGCAATTACCATCGAGTACTCGAAATTTTCCGAATTTTGGGTATATAAATCGAAAAATAATCGTATAGTATATCGTTTTATTTGAAGATTATTTTCAATCTTTAGTTTCACGTTCGAATGATGCTCGTACTACTGCCGAGAGACTGAGATCAGGGTCCAAAACTTTCTTTATCGTATATATATATATATATATATATATAAAGGAATTTTAAAATCGGCTTGGACGGAGAAAGTATCTTCGACTTCGGTTCAAAGGAGAACTCGTTTTTTTTTTCCCCGCAGACGCGGATATGCCAAAAATAATGAAAGAGAAACGCGATTGGAGGTTCTTTATGTTTTTGAAACAGGACACGAAAAAAAAATTTAATTATTATTTTCTCTTAAGGAGGTTCTTAACATATATTGGCTGCGGCAAGGGGAACGTTATAGCGCGGCGCGGGCGACGTGCGGGGCAGGTTGCGTTCAGCATTTTTTTCACCAAATACGTTTTCATTTTATTAATTTGCCATTATACTCACGCTCAATTCTGTTTACGAGTATATTTTACAATCGGCACGGTGAAAAACTTTCTTTATGGGCAAATTATATCTATGAAGGTCTAATTTGTCGTTTAAGCGGTTCTTCGGGGAAATGTTACCGTTTTTTTACTCCTAAAATAATCTCTAATCATAGCTTCGAATACTTCTCCCATAAGAGCCCACGTATAAGCGGCATATTTAATGTTTTTTTTTCTCCTCGACTACGTGGTCAAAAAATCTGAAAAAATTACGGTGTATTCCTAGTACCAGCACAAACCTTCCCTCAAATTTGAGAATCATTCTTACCGTTTTTCTCCGGGTTAAGAACCTCCTTAAACATCCATATTTTTAAAATTTTTATTTCCGCAACGTAAGCGGGATGGGCTGTCCTTTTACGACCCCTTCTAATTTTTATCATTTTTTTATTTTTCTTAAATTTCCTCGCTTTCAAATAATAACATGATTATTTTTTTTTACCCAACATATGACAATTGTCACTTGTCCATGCGTATACGTGAATAGCGTCAAGCAAAACGCGATTTTCAAGTAATTATTGACGTTAGGATCAATGCTTTCGCCAAATTTTAATGACCCACAGACGCCATTGAAAGCAGAATCGTGTACAAATTTCTCCACCACTGGGATTCGATCATTAATTTTCGGTCCCCGTAAACCGGATACAGAAAAAAATAAAGATAAAAAAAATGATTATATTTCCAGCAGGTGGGAAGTTTGACGAATATTTTTTGGCCCGACTCGAAATGCCAACCATGTAACATAAATTGGAGAAGTCCTTTATACTTCCGAATATTTTTTTTCCTCGAATCGATCCGTGATTGAAAAACAAAAATCACCGTGAGACATTCATGGGAAGAAGACGAAATGATTTTATTTTCATTTGATATTTAATGAAAAAAGAAAAGAATTCCAAACATTTCGATTCTCCACTCATTATGATATAGTGTGCATGCCAAATCCACGATTTGCCCGAATGTCCGTGACATACTTGATAAAATATTTGATGATTGGCACGTTTGAATTTTGTTGTTTATTTTTGAAATATCGATAAGGAAAATAAAAGCTACTCCTCTCGCTCAGAGAGATCCTTGTTCGTTGTTATTAGTTTGTGACTTTGCAATGTTTGCGATTACATTCACGAGTCCAAGAAGTGCATATTTGTCGTTCGTGTACATTCAATTATATATATTTATATTATATATCGTTCATATATTATACATTTATGTGTATACATATAGTCTAGTCGAGATAGCATTTGAAATGGATGAAAAAAATTAGCAGTAGTGATTTTCTTTTTTTATACGTAGGAGAGGAGGTGGTTGGTACTGTAAATCTCGATTTTTGGAACAATCCCCTCGTTGCGTTCGCAGCCATCTTGATTTAAAGATTGATTTTTGTTTTTCAAATAACTCGCTTATTTTCAACTTTACAGTAAAAATGGTAACAACCAAAGTTGTGGGAAATTAAATTTCCCACAAGTTTTAATCTAATTATTTTTACCCTACGATCGATATTTACAGAATTAGACTGCAAGTAGGGGTGAAAAACTGTTTTTTTTCCCAATTATCTCGTTTGTTATCAAGTTTATCGTAAAATGGTAACAGATAATCGGGTAGGAAATTTTATTTCCTGCAGCTTTTGTTCTTACTATTTTCACTCTGAAGTTGAAAATATGCGAGTTATTTGAAAAACAATAAATCACTCTTTAAATCAAGATGACGGGGAACGCAACGAGGGGATTGTCCCGAAAATCGAGATTTACACTACCCGCCCCCAAAGTATAAAAAAATAAAATCGCTTCCGCTAATTTTTTCCATTTCAACCCATTTTTAGAGCTATCTCGACTGGACTATGCGTATATGCATATATATGGACTGGAATATGCGTATGTGCAAAGCAATTTCTGTCTCGATCCTGAGGCTCTAGTTCTCTGATGGGATTCTTCGATAAAGCAAAGTCCTCTCGCAGAGAGTCAATTAGCCAATGTGCCAATACATCGTTTTTAACGAGGCTCCCATAATCCGTTACCACACAGGACATGAAACAGCAAATTAGAGATCAGAGTCGAGTTCACGCAGGTCACAGTTCGATTAACACTGAGTATAAAACAAACCTACACACACATTTATCGATTTATTCGCGGTTTATTCAACGTGTGAGCTAATTCAATTTGAACGGAATAAAACTTACGCCAGAGTGTGCCAATCGCGCGTTTCAACGCCTTATCAAATGAATCATGTTTTATTCAAATGAAACATAATTCAAAGTAAATAAAAATAAAAATAAAATATTATAGAATAAGTAGGATGTATCGATGTACCCAACTGCACAATTTAAAAAGAATAAAACATGCCAATTACATTTTCACATTGCTCCCGCAAGATCTTGAAAGACCGATAAAGCTCCCTTGTGAGCTTGGCTCAATTTTGACTCCCTCATGGACAAAGCTTTATCGGGTTTTCAGAATTATGAGAAAGGAAGGTGGAAATTTTATTTCCACGTTTATTTTATGTACAGAACGTATGCTAATCGGTTATCATTTTTTACCGCATAATACTCTTCGCTTATAAAATATACACTTAAAAATCCTACATACGTATACACTAATCGTTAAAAAAACCATGAAGAACATTATTGCTCATAAAGTCAGTACCGCAATGAAGAAAATTATCCAGAATTAAAATGTCATTTTTAATTTGAGCATTATTTGTTCTGTCACCGTCAAGTTTGATAGCCTCATTTGCTTCAATCTCAACGTTGATATCGTTTTTTTCAAAAACTCTTTTTTTTTATAGAATCTCAATCGTTTCATCGATCCACTATATCGAAAAACAAAAGTAAAGTTTACCTCAATCATTGCCACGCCACACGTTGAATCACTTGTTGCTTTTTCGTCATCGCTATTTCATTTTTTTTGTTTCTTTTTGTTTCTATTTTAAGTCTGAGGAAGGGGGGGGGGGGGGGTGACGGTGTCCAATATAGCGAGAGAGAGAGGGTGGCGCGCTTTAAAAAAAAGGTTAGGCGTTATTAGCGTGCCTCGAGGAAACGGATATGCTCGAGCGTGTCGAATGTTCATGAATGTATGATTTCGCCGCCAAAGTCTCGAGTCGATGAGAATAAAATATTTGCAGACGTCAAATATTTACCAAACTTATGCAACTGTTCTGAGAATGGGCGAGTCTTTTTTGCCTGCCGCTAGATGAGCTTATGCACCGGGACATAATATAACTTATACGGAATTCATCTTTGGCGATTTTCTTCTTTGTTGATTGTGACGAGCAAGCATCCTCTCTGTGCTCCGAGCTGACGGCACACCTATTATTGATATGCGCTTTTTTTTCTAATTATCGTATACAAGCCCGTTACTTGAGGGTTATATAATACGGAACAAAGTCCAAAAGTTTCGATTCCGCTGGAATTGCGAACGACCACAAATCTTTTTGTAAATCTTCTTGTATATTTTGAACAGAATCTTTCAAACTCTGTAAAAATATACGATCGAAAATTTCGCTATACACGTAATACAATTTTTTTCAATTTTACGCAATGATGAATAGTTTTTTTTTTTTGCTGTTCTAGCGTAAAAAAATTTGATTGAGTTTTCCCAGATTCTATTTTTTTGTTTGTTTTTGTTTTATTCGACATTTGATTAAACAAATTCTTTTACAAAACCACAAAATTATCGTAAAATCAGCTGTCGGTTAAAACATTTCTATACAACCTGAGCAAATTATCGTCATGTGCATTACGCAGGAAAAAAAAAAAGTAATATTCCATTAAAGTTGCCCGAAAAAAAACTAATGTCGTATTATTGTTCGTTCGTGTCTAGAACTTTCTTCATTCGAACGAGACAATGAAATTTTTCTTTCGCTGCTAAATCCTAATGAATCCCAGCTAATCTTCCGATTACCAATGGATATATAAAAATATTGGACTGTTAATTCGTGCACAAATACAAAAATTTTAATGAATTCGTTTCTTCGTACAATTTATAGTTTTAAATAAACGGAATAATGTTTCACGGCTCGATAAAGTTTCCATGAATTTTATCACAATTTATGTATGCATTCGATTAAAATTCATATATATTATGATAAATTTACATACGTGCATATACGCAATTCTGCGTACGTAAGTGTGTGTACAGCCGAGAAAATGAGATGTTCATATTTTATGGAAACGTAAAACGTTCGATAGCCTATTTAAATATTGAAAATAAAGATCGTGTTTTCAAGACCGTTTGTCGAACGAAAAAGAGGAATAAGAGAGAATAAAGAGAGAGAGAGAGAGAGAGAGAGAGAGAGAGAGAGAGAGAGAGAGAGAGAGAGAGAGAGAGAAAATTCGTCATGAATCGAGGGAAATCATTGCGGGGTGGACAGAAATATGGCAAATAAATGATTGGCTATCACGTCTCATTTAATCGAAACCACTGTAAACGAAGGTAAAAGCAGTTTGATGGAAAGTGGTATCATTCCATTGCTCTCGTGCTCTTATGAACGTGCGAAGAGGTCCTTTCTCCGGATGGAGAAACGAGAAGTAGGATTAACGTGAATGCTCGCACCAGCCACGAGACTCTCTCATATTCCATAAGGGGTTATTGCCCGAGTGCATTTATATACCATATTATGTCCAGAAAAAAAATGGAACACGATCGAAGAATTCGGAGACAAATATTTTTTTCAATTCCGATGCATTCTCCTTCCATCTATTCATACTTTCATTATATTGTCCAGTGATTATAACTTTTGTTGCTTTCTCACAGGGAAAATTTTTCTTTCGTAAAAAAAAAAAAATATGAAGGATATTTACACCCAGAGAGGCGTAAAGGATCCTTCGTAGAGAATCTTCCGTGAATCCAACACGATTATAAGGAGGAATGTGCGTGAATTGAGATTTTTTACTTTTTTTTTTTACTAAACCGACGTATTATAAACACTCATATCAATATGATTCTCCTTTCATGCGGACAATTTTTGTTCTCGATCGATTAATTCTCGATTTAATTCGACTTCCAATATGAAGCGAAAGTTTGCTATCTGCAAATTTTTTTTTCGTTTTTATTTTTCTTTCAACAAATCTTTGTTCCGGGGGGGTCGTGTAACGTGATAAATTCACGGTTTCTCCGTGTAGATATAATATAGCGTGTTGGACAGGAGAGAGAGAGAGATAGTGAAAGAAACTCAAGAACAAAACTATATCTTTCGAATACGCATCACTGTATCGCAGGTATTCGATTCACCGGTGTATCAAGTTCCTATACAGCTCGCTCGACCAAAGTTTAACGTACTAAAATGCCTGGATCGCTTATATTACTATTCGCTTTCATTATATAGTTCATTAGTATTTTCCATATTAGGAAAATTTCCCATACTTTACGACGCTTTTTTCTCGTAATCATTCCCATTTTCTCCTATACTGTTCCGCCACTTGACGCGCACTTCCATGAGCCGGAAAGTTTCAGCCAGCAAATTATGAAAACGGAGTATAATTTACACAAAATTCCGTCGTTTGTGTTTGTGTTTTTTTTTTTTTTCCCGTTGACTAGTTTTGTCATATATTTTCTTCTAGTCGGTCAGTAATGCAGAGAACGTCAATATTTCAGGAATAATTATGAGCATGCTCCGACTCTCGAAAAAAAAAAATGTTCAATGGTTCGCGGTTAAAATTGATGCATTATCATAACGAGGGAAAGAAATTGTTACGACAAACGAGAAAATAATGAGTCAACAACGCGATAAAATAAAGACAGCAGCACGCCTATCGGGCATCCCATGTTAATTTACGTAGCTTCGGACTCGATCAATTTTCATTTCATTTATTTTTTTATTTTTTTCTATACTACTGATCTCGATGCTAAAACCATTTGTGATTTTTTTTTCTCTACATTTTTATCATCATACGTTCTCATTTTGCTCTTAAAAAAATCCTAAAAATAAAAAATGCAACGCTGAGTAACAGCTGGAATTAACGCAACACCGGTCAGTCCATTCGTGATTTGAATTGTTTTTCTCTCGCACCGTCGAATTTGATAAAAAAAAAAAAAAAGCGATTCTGCGGTGTACTTCAAATATAGTAAAAATACGATAAAAACACGAATAGCATATAGCAATAACGGCTGCGTCTTCGTCGAATAGCCACTTTCTTCGATCATAGACGTGAATCTAAGCGAGTGGTGCTAATATACACGCTGCAATCACCTCACTTTCGAGGTCAATGTCTAGGACTTGCCTATACTCGTGCAGCGCAACCAGTTTTCCGAGTTTTGCCTCGTACGCGACTTTCTTCGATGTCGTTCCTCCTTTTTTTTCTTTTTTTGCTACGTTTTTATTTTCTTTCTTTCTTTCTTTCTTTCTTCTTTTCCCTTGATGCACGGTGTTACACGTTAGCCAAGGCAAACATTTCTGTCGCAATTAATATCGGGAGAAACTATAAATTGGTATGTTCATTGGACATAGGATAGTTGTAGGTGGAATTGAAGAAATTACTGAAATATTTGCAAATCTTTCATCATTTTTCGTCCCATTGAATCCACGGTTTCACGATTTTTTTTTTTTTTTTATAACGTAATCAGTGTACCACACGTTCCTCCAATCGCCATCTCAATCCGCGGCCTTTGTACGTGTTTGTTTTTTCTCTCCTTTGCATCAATGCACTTGTCCAGATAAGCTGAACGTGCCGTTTTCAAATTTTGCGACTATATCGACAATTCCGGGTCGCATGAATTTTCAAATAAACAAAGATCGAATAGATAGAGAAAATTAACGATTCACAAGGACCCTATAATTCTCTCCTCTCATGTCAGATTCAAATTTTTCTACTTGAATATTGAATATTATTCAAATTTCAATATTCTATCGGCAGGAATTTTTCTGAATGTTTTGTTTTTTTTTTTTTTACAATTGACACTCTGAGATGAAAATCTTGTAAATTTGAAAAAAATGAAAACAAGGCTTCCTCTATGAGAACGTAAAAAGGATTATTGAATTGAAAAATTATGAAAATGAGTAAAGATCATTTGCTCGGAGTTTAAAGAATATTTTATGACGTCTGTATGCCAGTTTTGACGGCTATCTTGACAAATATTGGTATTCCCACACGATAGATTTACTATATATATGTGTGCGTGCGTGCGTGCGTGCGTGCGTGCGTGCGTGCGTGCGTGCGTGCGTGCGTGCGTGCGTGCGTGCGTGCGTGCGTGCGTGCGTGCGTGCGTGCGTGCGTGCGTGCGTGCGTGCGTGCGTGCGTGCGTGCGTGCGTGCGTGCGTGTGTGTGTGTGTGTGTGTGTGTGTAACTAAATAACTATATATAGCCGCACGTGTATCTCATGTACGATTGAGAGACTATTATCGCTGCGAGGAGGAAAGAATCAGCGAAAGTAAAGTTTCTCGAGTGCAACGATGCCTGTATAGAGAGGTGCAAGAGCTCTCGTGTGTATACACACGCAAACCCCCGTAATTTGCTCGCTCATTTCCCGATATAATACGTACTATCACGAACGTCAATGAATCGCACCTACGCGTTAATTCATCCAGGATGCAAGTCATTAATATCTTGTTACTTCGATTACAACGACGTAACGATTTTGTTTCTCTGTTTGTTTATGAATATGTTCTTTGAACGACATCCCTCGAATTTACCATTTTTTTATTTTTTTTTTATTACCGATTATTTTTTTACGATAACTAATCAAAGATTCATATATCGTTCAACATTATCGTGCATTAACTACATCTGCGACTGAACTTTCTATGATTACACACAGCAAAGAGGAGAGTGCACACCTTGAATAATAAATAAATAAAATTTATCCCTGGAATATAAATATTTCGATGCTTATTATTAATAATTAGCTCCGGTTAACCGCAATAAGTATATCCACGACAGGAATATGCGCGTCGATCGACAAAAACGGTGTACAAATAATTTTATGATAAATTAATCACGAACAAATACTGGACAAAATTTTTATAACTAAAATTTTTTAAAAAATTTCGGAATGAATATTATTTGCTAATGATTATTATTCACGAAATACTTTTTCAATGCTATCTCATTTAATTGGCACTTTCATCGACAATTTATACTGCAAAGAAAAATTATAATTGGCCGACGTGACGTGGCATAATTTATGCTTTCCGCAACAGTTGACACTTCAACGTGTTAATCTTTCTTCTTTTTTTTTCTTCGTTCTCTTCTACATCGTAAGTAAAGTATTCATCGTTGCAAAAAGTATAAATAATTGACATTGACTCATCTGAAAACTTACCACATTTTTCTCAATTTATCGATATTTTTCGAGCTTTCAATTATTCGGTTGAACAATATTTAATTATTTTTCATCGATAATTAAAATATATGTAGAATTGAATAATAAAATTAAAAAAAAAAAACATCTCTCCTTATCGAATTCATGCAACCTGGAGGATGGTGCATATAGATTGTCAGTGAATATGGCAAATGAGTTGACTGGCCGATCGATCATTTTTGCAAAATCTGCAAATGCATCATCTAACGAGGCAAGACCACGTGCTTAACAGGACATTGATTCTCGTTCATCATATAAACGCGTTTCTCAGCATCGTATTCCCGTATATATCGTATTCAATCAAGATTCAACGAGCATTTGTCATATTTTTCGTTCAGGCCAAGTGCCTATATATAATCCTGATGATGACTAGCACATTTTTCTTCGCACTCTTTGATCCGTCGTCACAATCTGTCGGTCTCTTGAATAAAATTGAGAACACCCGACGCCAAATGTCCCGTTGAGAAATAAACGTATAATATGAGAGAAATTTTGCGATTATTTTTTTTTTTCGAATAAAGTTGCAAAACTTAAAAAAAAAACACAGACACAAGTCAAGCAAATCGAAGATGAAACATCGAGGGTTGAATGAACCGGAGCTATGAATGAAAAATTGTGCCGCGTTTCTTCCATCCTGTTCCTCCCCGAAATTCCGCGAATACGTCAAACGAGTCCACGATTTATTGCACATTTTTTTTTTTCGAAAATAATGAGAAAAAGATATTCAATCTTTACGATTGCATGAAAATTTATAAACGAATGAAAGAGGATCGCGAAAGTTTGTCGCATTGGTAATTAGGGAGAGGGTTGAAAACTGATGTAGTTATAGGTTATACGAATATATATAGGAGCAATTTTTCTACAAACCTCACGCTTGATCAACGTTTCACCGAAATTCCATGTATACGAATTGTCCCAAATTTCACAACGAATTTCTCGTTCTCTTGATTATTATTTATTATCAATAATATTATTATCAACAATACACTCGCGGGTTATATTTATTATTATAATCTTGGGTGATTTATAACAGTCTTATTGTCGATGAGCGAACACAGAATGTGGAACGATGCTTGCGAGCACCTTTTTCGTATAGACGCCGAGGTATCAGGCGCCGGCCGGCAGCCATAACTGAAATCAATACAGACACAAGGGGCGCTCACAACGATTATATATTTAAAAAAAAGTATAAGGAACTCGTGCTTTATGGGGGTACGCGCTATAGTAACTATGGGATAAACCCTTTGACAATCGAGTCAGGACATTCATCAAAAGAGTTATACTTTAATTAAAATCTTTGAGTAACAAAAGATACATGGATTTTCATTGATTTCAAACAAGTGCTGTTCATTAGCGCTTTACATTTTTTGTTAAAAAAAAAAAAACAAATTCTTTCGGACGAACCTCTTTGTGGCAAACGATATTTATTTTTAGAGCTATTTATTTTTATAGACGTCGTTAAAATCACTCAAAATCAAAATGCAATCACTCCGAGTTGTTTGAAATCAGCGCGAAATCACGTAAAGTCAAGAAATCACCAGAAATCACGCAATACATGCAGAATCTAAAAGTTTTTTTTACGGCGTTGCTACTATATCAAACTACGGCCGCTAGAACAAAGCACACAAATGTGCTCTAACGCGTTTCCTATCGAACGATACAAGTATCAGCATCGAGAGCAACATATATTTTTCAGTTCTCAAGCGAGGCCTGGCAAGGTCTTGAGTCTCGTCTTTAGTTGAGTCAGTCTTAAAACGATTGTGAGCCTTTTACATCGAACTTGTAATATATTGTTCGTTTTGCAGGAACGTACGAATAATTTTATTTGACATTTCATTCTTTTCTTTTTTGTTCCGTCGTACGATATCACTGTCGGCGTTACTCGTATTATATAATTAAAACATAATATCGATTAGTAAAAATTTGGTATCTTTTCGATCTGTAGTCCTGTTTGGTATAATTATTTTATAAGCTGCACAGATGTGCAAAATAAATCATTTGAATTTTGAAATATTATAAACGTTCGTGAGAGGCATTTGAAGGCAAATAATTAACTTGTCGAACTTCTTTATTGAATAATTGCGTTACTTAATTAATTTCATTCATTCAATTTTACTGGCATCTTAGAACAAAGAAAAATCTGAACTGCGGGCTGCATATTAAAGTATGATCATGAAGCTGAAAAAAACCCACTGTTGCTACGCATCAAACTGCATTCTAATCCTAAAAATGAAATTTTTTTGACTTTCCCGGTTGTCGCTATTTGATATTAATAAAATAATCGTTGAAAAATAAAATAACGGATTTTAACCCATGGGGCGTTCAAGGGTTACAATAGTACTAATCTTATAGCATCTCGTTGAGCAATATGTTGTACAAATATTTTCAAGCAAACACAAATAGTCGTTTAATCGTTGTTGATATAGCTATTTATTTTTTATAATTTTCCGAGTCTTTGCATATTGATTTACGGATAAAAATTACTGGAATAGAAGAAAATTTTTCTCTCCTTTTTTTCGGAAGCTCTTTCGAAAAAAAAAATTTTTTATCATCCGACTCGATCAAAAAAGTTACAAAGACTCGATCGATTTTCTCAATAGGCGCTTTTTCAGTACATATTTTCAAATATAAAAAGAGCGCTCAGTTTCAGTATCCACGGGAAAAAAAATCAAGCCGATTGACAGCTGAACAGAGTTTACTTCCGAACACTAATGATATTAAAATAAAAAAAAAAATCGAACCAGAAAGAACGCGATAAAAAAAAGTTAAATCATTAGGAATGAGCGTAGAATTATCGGAATGTGAAAGTTTTACTGCGCTGTACAAAGAAAATGGTATAATATTTGATAACGGAAATAATACTCATGAGCTGGAACCTTGGGTAGAACTTCTACAGGATTTATCCGTTCTCTCTCATGTACAAAGTGGTTTACTGTTGAATAATTATATAAACCAGTCAATAGAGAATATTTCATGACATTGTTGTTAACAGGAAACCAATTGTGCCATAATTTGAAGCACAGTTCGTAGATAAAAACGTGTGTGCTTTAAACTACCAACTAATGAAAATAATTGTTTAAACAATGTTTTTATGTGGAAAAAAACGATTTTTTTTTCATTTCCAGAATTTGTACAATGACGATTCATTCAAATCGTGAAAAATCAATTGAAATCAGGTGGAATCATTCATGAAATCATTGAAATCATGTCAAATCGACTTCACTTTAACATCACACTTGGTAGTAGCTCCTCGTTTTTAGAGCCATTTTGAGAGATATTTATCATTATAGAGTCTCAATTCTTTTGGCGATGCAGCATTCATCAATATATATTATTTCATGGTTCGGAAATTTTTTTATGACAATTCGAATGAAAATACCAACGTGATAAAAAAAAAAGTATTTCATTCGTTGTCAATTTTTTGCTACGATTTCGCAGTCCTATGTTATTTATTTATTGAATTAATCCTCGTAACATAGCCAGATAGGAATACAGTGACGATCCACGCATCTGATATCCGTCGAAACATTGTTTTATACATATACTAGACGGATGTAATTCCCGCAAATCGTATTTACGAGCTTATATTACATTTGAATTCTCAGAGCCTTGAATACACACGCGCACTGCACCAGGCGTATCATTAACGAGAAAGCCACTCGACCTTATCGCTTTTAACTTGCTTTCCCGCGACTACGGAAGAGTTATTGCACTATAGCGCACGATATGTGCATAGTAATGTTTCTTTTTTCCCCCTTTTTTTAATTATTTTTCTTCGTTTGTTGCTCTCGCGTGTCTTCAAACTGTACTCCAAGTCCTTGCTGTGCAAAAAAAAAAACGATAACTCGTCGCATTTCGCGTAGGCATGAGGTACAAAAGACTTTTTCTTCAATTTTGCTTTACATATGACATCTTCCGGAATGCATGTGTGTGTGTGTGTGTGTGTGTGTGTGTATGTGCGTGTGTTATGGGGTCCAGACGAGACAGCAGCATGCAGGTAGACATCTAAGATGTGGTATACGGTAAGTGTCAGATGTAGAACAGAAGTAACTGTAATGTACTTGGCCAACACTGACTCGATGAATTCCAGGAGTATCGCTTGAAACGTTGAGACATGCTTATATTTTCATTCTTCTTCTTGTTCATCTTCTTCGCTCGATCGTCAACTCATATGAGTCTCTTAAACAGAACGGATCGTTAGTCCTGATGGCGACATTCGCGCTCAATAATGTAAGAAAAAATCACGTTTCTCGAAGAATATTGCGGCGATAATGATTACATCAAAAAATTGAGCTTGAACTAGAACTTGAAAAAAAAAAAAAAAATGAAATTTCGAAGAAGCTTAGACTCGTGTATGTTTTTCTTTTTCTGAATTTTCAAGATGTTCGCATGGGTAAGATTTTCTCGAGAAGGGCCACAAATCATCCAGATGATGATGATGATGACATATATATACTTTTTCCAAAATACCATTACATCAAGAATCCTACAACTGTACGTATTATTTGAAAAAAAAATTAGAAATACCTTTTGTTTTTTTTTTTATTTTTCATTTTTTTTGTACTTTCAAAGTAAAAACGATATTCTCACTACTATCGAAAAGCATGTGGCATTTTCAAACGTGGGAAGAACGGGTTTCACGTCTTCGGCACTCACGCTTTTTCTCCGCGAGCTCATGAGCACACCTCCTCTGACTCGCGCGTACTATACACCGTGCGAGGATCGGTTTTTAGGTCATTCTTGGGGATACCCAATAACTTGGATGCTGCGCGTCTCGTAGCGTAGCGATTGGAGAAAAAAAAATATATAAATATATGCACGTTATAGCTCAAACCGAACGCGTCTACCATTGATATTTTGTGCTCTGCTCAGTAGCAAGATTTCATAAACGACACACACGGCAATAATTTCGTCGATCAATGTGGGTCCTCAATGTTTTCCTAACGGACAAGTGCTAAGGAGGTTCCGGGATGTGCCTCTACGGCCTCGTCCGATTGACGATTGCCAAGAAGCTATACAGACACGCGCATTAAGCCATGTATATATACATATATATATGTGTGCGTATGTGTGTGTGTATAATCTGTGATGAAAAAAAAAAAAAAAAAAAAAAAAAGTCCATCGAGGCCGCGAGGTGAATTGAGGTCGAGTTTTAGTGGCGCGAGAAGACCGATGTCAGGGTCCCTATAGGTGGACACAACAGCTGGTTCCATTTTACCATTTTACGTCGCTTCGAGGATAGAAAATTAGATATCTATGTATATACATAGAAAGAGAGGAGAACGAAGCAAGTTCAAGACGCTCCCAGCATCTTCGCATGAGGATATATCACCGCACATAAATCCCGATGACACTCCATCATCATCTTTGGTCACGTATTTTTTTTTCTCCGTCCTTGAACTTTTTGAGGATTAAAAATTTCATTAAAACCCGAATTGATCGAAAAATCATACGAAAAAAAAATCTTTTCCCCAATGAGAAACAATTACGAAGGGTGCTGATATTCCCTATGCGTTGAAGAATTTTTATTATCAATTTTTCTTAAGGGGCCACATACGTTTCTGAGGCCTTTATTTTAGAGGTTTATTTCAACAAATAGTGGTATGATTGGGGTGGAAATGATACTTTCGAAAGCTTCGATAATTGCCTACAAAATGTCTCATTGACGTTTTCTAAATATAAACATAGTATATAGCTGTAATAGGGAAGTTGATGAATTACTGCGAAAAGCTTGCGCGCCAGGATATCTCCAGAACCGTTGAACCGATCTAGATCAAATTTTGCACAAAAATTACTGAAGTCGTCTACTTTGAAATGACGAACCAGAAATTTGATCCATTGTTTTATTTTTAAGATACCGTGTACTGTGCACCAATAAAAATCAAAATATCAAGAAACAAATATTCAATCCTCTGCTATAATTGGTCAATTCTCAGTGAAATTCGAAACTGGTTCATCATTTTCATTTATCGCGTTCTTTCAACGTGTGGTTAAAATTTCAGCTCAATCGGATAAGTCTGTCTTAAGAAATTTCGCGCGCAAAAGCTTTTCGCAGTAACTTACTAACGTTCCTATTACAGCTATACTATGCTTGTTTGAAAAATGTCAATGAGGCATTTTGTAGGCAATGATCCAAGCTTTTTACTGAAAGTATCATTTCAACCCCAGCCCCACTACTATTATTGCAATAGACCTCCAAAATGAAGGTCTCAAAGACTTATGTGCCCCCTCAACTCTTTGGGACAAATTGCAATATTTTTTTTTTTTTCTTTCAATCTTTAAATAATAATTACATTTCTCCAGAACTGTCAATTCAGCCTGGAATTCCCGATCGATTTCTCAATCAAATTCTTACATGCACGTATGATTTAATGATAAAAAGGATCGGGGGGGGGGGGGGGGGGGGGAAGAAAATTGTCCCAGTTTGATTGCATAACATGAAGAAAAAGGCGTATTAATCGTTTGGGTCCACCTGACGATGGTTTTAATTGAGATAGATTGTATTTAAGTGCCGAGCGATTAGGCAATTGGCGTGTACATACGCGAGGATTATACGCTCACGAATGAAACGAGGGCACTCTTTTGAATCTACGGCGATGAACGGTGGGGATGTTTGTGTTTTTCTTTCTTTTTTTTTTTTTTTTTTTTTTTTTTTGCATCCTCGATGTTTCGAGCGCCAATTCGCATTGTTCCGAATCTCGTGCGAGATGCTACAATCGGTGCTCGTCGCGTTTTTTTACTCGAGCTTGAATTTAATATCCTGTGGACATTCCGGCAGGTAAACCAGAGCAATTTCACGTCATTTTCCTGATTTTTCTTACCCCCCGAACGTGCGGGGAAAAAAATACAACTTTTTTTTTTTTTAATCGCTGATCAATTCGCCTTTCGATCCAGCAGTTTGTTCAATGCTAACGGTGATAAGAGAAATCACTCCGATGGACCGAGACTCATTTTACCCGACAGCTATGTCAAAGGCAGGTCGACATTTTTTAATTATTTTTCATTTTACGTGTTTGTTTTTTTTTTTTTTTTAATTTTTTTTTTTCAATCTCTATCGATCTATTTTTCGATGATTGATGATCCGTATATCAAAGACAGATATATGTATATTTAGAGATCAGGCCACCCTCGACCAAGGGAAATCCCGTTGTCGTTGATTTCAACATCTTCGTCGTCGATATAAATTCCATCAACGTCGAGGATATGGATTTTCGGTAAGTCATGAAATTCCAACCGAGAAAATTATTTCGATACGAGAATTATTTCGAGGTAAAATTTTATCGAACAACTGATCGAACTAAGCTTTTTTTTTTTACATAAAATCAAAAAAATGAAATTAAAAAAAAAAAAAACAATTGATTAATTAATAATGCTCGAATCGTTCGTTCGAAGTATTCGGCGATTATATCGTTGATGAAAATTCGTCGATAAGTCTTGAGAGAAGGTATTTTGTATTTTATTATTTTGAGAGCGTTGAAGGAAAGCTAAAAGTGGAAATGAAAAATTGTTTTTTATTTTTTTTTATAAATAATATCTTCGACAGAGTCGATATGTTCGTTAGACAGAGCTGGACGGAGTCACGTTTGAATATGCCAAACGATATATTCGAAGAGGGCGATGATTACGTGACCCTACCACCGGAATTCTTCGAAAATCTTTGGCAACCGGATCCCTACTTCTTGAATTCCAAAGTTTCCGGTAAATCATGATAATTTTTTTTTTTTTTTCCCCCGGTTTTCCCATCGATTACTTTTCGCGAATCGGACTCTATTAGTTGCTGTAAAATTGGGATCGAAAACCCGAAATTTCCTGAAAAATTGAAGACGAAATGAAAAAAAAAAAAAAAAAAAGAAAAGAGAAAATATTTTATTTTACAGAAATATCAGCGCTCACGCATAAATTTTCATCGGTAACGTTGTACAGAAACAAAACTGTGAGATATTCGGCGAGGATGCACGCTATAGTGGCCTGTCAAATGGAATTTCAACTTTATCCAATGGACATACAAGTTTGTCCAATTCACATCGAGAGCTGTGAGTCGATGATTCAATGGCATTTGTCACTTTGTTTTTTTTCTTTTTTTTTTTTCTTTTTTTTTCATCACGAAAATAAAACGCGAGAAACCGCATGATTGTACTTTGTACAGCGTTCCGAGATCCCAATCTCGTATCGTAACGGAATTTTTCCTTTCCTCGAAAGATCCCCTCTCGTTATTCGGACCAGCCCACAATACCGTTAGATTTATCGTTATAATATCAGGTATCAGGACTTGTACCAGAAAAATCGAAAACCGTAAGGATATTGCCGGACTTACTCGTATTCCATTTTTCGTATGACGAACAATTTTTTTGTTTCAATTGAATAAAAAAAAATTACGAGAATCAATACTCACATTATCCAAATTGATTTTTTTTTTTCGAGAATTTTTTTCGCACGCAATGAGCTGCTCTGCATCTTTGTAATTTTGATGCAGTTTTATTTCATGTTTTTTCTATTTGGAACAAATTTTTTTTCTTTTTTTTTTCTAAAAAATGCGCGCATGTACGACTGGTTCAATTGGAGACGTCGCGAAGCACAATTATCGCACGGCGTGCAGCCTAGCGTTCGTTACAAACGTCTGAAATTTAAAAAAACAATTAAAAAAAAACCTTTTTTATTTCAAAATTTGATAGAAAAACGCTGGGATTGAACTTAATCTGGTTTAAAAATATGAAAAATTGACGAAATTGGCATACTTTTGAAAAATTGAGTTTGAATTTTTCACGATAATTTTCCACTATTTGTAATTAAAAAAGCGCTTTTTCGTTAACATTTTTTAAGATTATTTTTGTTCAATCCCTGAGAAAAAATGTTGAGAAAATTTTATACAAAATTTCATTAAGATCGGTCAATTAGTTTTTTGTAGAAAATGTAGTTTTTTGTAGAAAATGTAGTTTTGTAGAAAAAAAAAAATTGTCTCAAATAGTAAAAACATGAAATAAAACTATGTCAGAATTTCAAAAATGTAAAGCAACTCCTTCCTAGTGAAAAAAAAATTCCCGAAAATCGCCCAGTTCTAGACCTTCTGTATGTATTTCCCCTCACCCCTAACGAAGTCATCTCGAAATGAATGCATAAACTAATTGTTTAATTGAGTAATTTTTTCGGCTTGAAAATAAATAGTACTTTAACAGAATTTTAATTATCTTATTGTGCAGTTTCCTACAACAGTCAAAAATTACGTTTACATTGGGGCGATGATGGTGTCACGGTGAATCCCGAATTAAAACTCTTGCAGTACAATGTTGGAAGACCCCTGCTCGTTGAGGAAACGAGCGGTTACATGCCCGAGAAAAATGGTTCGATGAGAAAATAAATTCAAAAAAAAAAAAAAAAAAAACGTCTCTCAAATACATATAAAAATGGCAAATTTAAAATGAACCCTGGAAAAAAAAAGTCTCACACAAATCTATCTGGCACTTTGTATGAATTTCCAATTTTGATAATTAATTCAAAAGTATCTGTGATTAAAAGAAAAAAAATTATATTTTTTAATTGTTCCTAAGCACAACGAATTTCAATTGATCCACAATAATTATTCACTTCGCACAATTATTTTTTATCTTTTTTTTTTATGATTTTAATTACAAGTGGATGTCGCAATTTTTACATGTATCAAGGAAACTTTTTTTTTTTTTTAACGCCAACATCTTGGAGTAGATTCTATTATGGAGTAGATTGTAAAGGTGTATGTCTCTCGTTATTTCAGGAAATTTTTCACGTTTGGTCGTATTTTTTCGTTTCGAGAGACAGATCGGTCATCATTTGATACAAACATTCGCGCCATCGACCCTCGTCGTAATGCTCTCGTGGTTCAGCTTTTGGCTGGGTCTCGATGCCATACCCGGTCGTGTCACGCTTCTCGTCACGAGTATGCTGACCCTCGTGACGATGTTCACAGGCCTCAAGAGTGACATTCCACCGGTCGCTTATGTCAAAGTGAGGGTCAAAAGCAACCATGAAATGAAAAATTGGATTTTCGTCAATTTCATATACTTTAATTTTTATTTCCGTCGTTTAGTCAGGGATTTCCCCCCCCCCCCCCCCCCCCCATCCGTGCGCCAACAAAATTTCACTCAAGAGATCCAAAATTTTTGTCACGAAGGAAAATTTCATCTCAAAGTTAAACGGATAAATAAAGAGTCCACATATATTTTATATATGTAGACATTTCTCGTAACGTGGTCAGTAACGACCTCTTTTTTTTTCTTCTTCTTCTCATTCCTCGCCACGATATTTCGAGAAATTTATTTGGGCAGATAAGTTTGCTGTTTTTTTTTTAAATATTCTATCGCATTGTTTTACCTTGAAATTCTTCGACGAGCGTCAAAACGGATATTATCATGAAACATACTTGCCCATATTGGATGAAACAAATGGCTAGAATTCAAAATTTCATACCTAGTAAAATGAATTCTCCATTTATTTTACGAAAAAATAGGCGCTCGATCTGTGGATGGCCGGATGCATGTTCTTCGTTTTCGCGGCACTCGGTGAATTTGTCGTTGTCAAAGTTCTGGATCTGCGTTATCAGCGGGAAATCGATGCTCTCAGCGCGCCACGACATTTTTCCGCGGTTCGTAAAAAAACGCATATGAAAAATCAGCATGTCAATAGTCGCGTAGTTCTCATCGAGGTAAGAAAAAATAAGAATAAAAAATTGACGTAAAAATATATATTAAAAGAAAGAAAAAAAAATGTAAACAGAGACTCGCCTCGATGATGGACAGGAATTCATCGGTTTGGGACTACGAATCCATGTGGCTCGCTCAACCGAGAAAAAAGCGCACCGGTAGTCGACATCTTTTGCAAACAGCCTGGCTGGATCCGGAGATATTGATGCACAGTAAGAAGGCACTCTCGAAGAAAATCGATTGTCACAGTCGTATAGCATTTCCAGCGGTATTTTCCTTATTCGTTATTCTCTATTGGCCCATCGTATTCCTCAAAAAATCATCCTAGATCTTGTTTTATATATATATATACTCACATTAGGCCAGATTTTTTTAACTTTTTTTTTCTTCTCACGTACCCGCCAAAAAGTTAGTTTTTAGCTTCAAACGAAGCCTCGCGAAACCGGAACTCGGTAGGAAAATTCTAAAAGGTGACTCATCCGGTTTGAATTTTTCAAACACTCCAACCGAAATATCTCAAAAACTATACAAGTTAGGAAGCTCTTTTAGGTTACATTTTGTAGATAATCAAATTTTCTTCAAAAAAAAGGCCGTGATTACCATACACCCAAATGTTCATCCTGCACTCGATACGAACGTTTGAGTTCATTGAATAAATGAATGAAGATGCTTATTGCCTTGTAAATTTTGATTCTACCCGTGTTCCAAGCTTATACAAATTATGTCACGCAAACGGTTTCATGAAAAATTAAATTATCCACGCAATATGTCTCTTCATTTTCTCTCTATTTTTTTACCGCTCACTGTAAAGTTCAAAATAAAAATTTACAAATTGATAAATTCCTCGATACGAGAATTTTTCCATTTTAGCTCGCAGAAACTCTTTCTAATTAATTTGAGTTTCATTATTTTGAAACGTAGTGAAACACACTTAGATGTAGGCTATCGGAGAATAATCCCTTTCTATCTGAATGATAAAACTTTACCACCAGCGCAACTGTACAATGTATTGCTGGTAAATGAAAATTTGAATTTTCGCGGTCTACGGTTACGCCGCGTGATCGATAATTTTTTTCATTACTTCTCCCTGTACCGAGAGAGGAGTCCCGTTGGTCCAAGAGTACAACGCTCTATTAAAACTAAAAATGAGCAACAAACGCAATTCGTCATGCAAGTCGTTTACAATAATCGCAAAGAATTTCCGAATTTTAATAAAACGAATTTCTATGAATAAACTCTGGAGCAATTTAAAACGATAACCTCGTTTTTTTTTTCAATTTTTATTTCAAATCATATTGTAAGCAGTAGAAGATATAGAGATAATCGTAACACGTATCGTGTATACAATTTAATTTTCTATGAAATAGTTTGCGTGACATAATTTGTATCAGCTCAGAACACAGGTTAGATAAAAATTTACAATGTAATAAGCATCTTCATTCATTTATTCAATGCACTCAACTTCAAATGTTCGTATCGAATACAAGATGAACATTTAGGTGTACGTCTCGATCTTTTTTATAGAAAATTTGATTATGTAGAAAATAAAATCAAAAACAGCTTCCCAATTTATATATAGTAAAAATTCAAACCGCATGAGTCACCTTTTAGAATTTTACTACCGAGTTCCGGTTTCACGAGGCTTCATTTGAGGCTAAAAACTAACTTTTCAAAGAAAAAAAAAAGTTAAAAAAAAAAAACTCGACCGAATATGTACGTACAAAGGAGAATAATTTGTTGTTAATCCAATTTATGTACAAGAAATTTATTATAAAAAAAAAAAAAAAGAACGATGATAAAACATTTTACGCTGGATGGCAATTGCTTTTCACGTTTTAATCAATCTCCATTTGCTTGATCGATGCCGATTCGTCCGAGTCTCCGACACTCTCCTCGTCAGCCTCGTGTTTCGTTTTAAGCTCACCCATTCTCATTATGTAACTCAGCGTGTACTGATTGAAATCGCAGCTGTAACAGACGCGTTAATGATAATAAAGAAAAATATTTTTAATTGCAGTAATAAGAATTTACAAAAAAAAAAAAAAAAGTCGAAAGAAATCTGGATTAAATGACATTTTGGGCAAATTTTCATTAAAAAATTCACTGATTTTCAGCTCGAGTCATCGATTAACCCGAACTGGGTCCCTTCCCCCGATCACGTGGAATGAGGTTCGATTGATTTTCACGTACACGTTAAAAATAAAATATGGGTAAGCGCCACTTTGAATGAAATGGGGTCATCGATTCATGAATATCTTCGAGATTGAATATATGGAAATTGAAAAATTATGGTCCAAATTCACACCAATTAGGAGTATGAATGAAATTTTTTTTTTCAATCACTGGGGCGCATAATGTAGAGTAAGTAAAAATAATGAGGACGTATTTTTTATTTTTCGTTAAAAATGACAGATGCACCTGTTATAGGCAATTTAATTTCACGGATTTTGATATATATAGATATAGCGTAACATGTGTGACGTCATAATGTTATATTTTTCAATTTGTTATATTAACGGCAATTTTGATTCAAATAAAAAAATTAAAAATACGTACTAAATGTTTTTTTCCCTAAACTACCAGATTTTGAAATTAAAAAATTTCATTTATACTCCCAATTCCGGTACGTCGTTTGAATACTCACATTGCACTGAGATCGTCGTACCTCCGTTGCATATTTTTTTGCGCCATCAGCAACGCTGGCATTTGCAACGACGAGTTAATTCTGTGCCCTCGTCTCGTCAATATAGTTTCAATCCATATTAGATAAAAATGTATGTGCCTCGTTCGTTCCAGCTCCGAAGCGACAAAATTCAACAGTCGTTCGACGTAAATCTCCGGCATACTCGTTATCGTCAATTCAACTGTAAATTATTTTTCGCGTTGTTCGGTACATCGATTCTCATGATAGGAGATGATCATTCGGAGAGAATAAGTTTTGAAACCGAATTTTTTGCAAAAATAGCTCATTCAAATCTTTCGCTAATGGATCTGAACGTATTGATTTTTTTTTTTAAATTAATGGGGGGATAATTGGAATTTTTAATAACAATTCGTTGTAGGCCAAGGGTCGCGAGTAATTAAATTATTGAAATTAAAAGTTTTAGATTTGTAGGTGTAATTGGAAAATGAGATTTTCCGATTGCTCTGAACGACATTAAACACGGTTACTCACTATCACGATGTGCTATGCTCTCTACGACGCATCTAATGAGTTCCTTTTCATTGAGCCTCAGTGACATCATTAATGCTGAAAAAAATATATATTTGTTAATATACACACAATGCTAATGACCAATGGATTTTTTTGATTTTTTTTCGGTGAAAAATAATACCACTAATTTTTCGAAACTTTTCCGCCATTTTGTAAGGGTGCGGCGACCTCTAATATATCCTTGACATCAAGATAGACATTTTTTTAATCGGTGAAACTTTTTTGTAAAATCGAGGACTCGAAAACACATTTTTGTTGCCATGATTCGGAAATGGGATGAGAACGCTAAATATATATTTTTTTTTTTGAATTTTTGTTTAAAAAAAAAATTCTTGGAATTTATTTTTAATGATGGCTTCTTGTGGTAAAAAATAAAATTAAGAGGAACTTTGTCGTGTTAAAATTCGATTTTACTCTTGAACGAAAAATAAAATCGAATTTTACCGAGACAAAGTATCTTTTTATTTTATTTTTCACGACAAGAAACCATAATTAAAAATAAATTCCACGAAAAACATTTATTTTTACAAATTAAAATACAAAAAATATATATATTTACTATTCTTATCCCATTTTGGAATTGTGAAAAAAATGTGTTTTCGAGTTGCCGATTTTACAAAAAGTTTAATCGGTTTTAAAAATGTCCACCTTTTTGTCAAGGATATTTGAGGTCGCCCCCCACACCCTTACTACAAAATGTGGGAACATTTTTGAAAAATTAGAGATATCATTTTTGACCGAAACAAACCCAAAAAATTCATTGGCCATCAGAAGCGCAGGGGGTCAGGCCAATGAACCCGTGGTTCGACGTGGAATGCCCCATATATATTTACAGGTATATATTTGTGATTTATCAACGCGTTCTTCGAGTTTTTTTTTATGCATAAGGGTTGATATTTTTATTACCTTCGGCAAATTCTTTCTTCCGCAAAGTTTCTCTCACGGAGTCAGGAGTTATTCCGAGCTCGAGGTGAAACGGATCAAACACAAGACCCACGTCCAGAGAGTATATCAGCAATCCCTCGGTCGTTGCGGCTGCCCATGCCTGTCCTGCGATACGAACGAGAAATGGATACTTGAAAATTGCAAACAAAATGACAATTTACCAAGACTCGCACATTGATTGCCCATAATTTTTGCCCATTTGAAAATCTTCCACTGCGAGTAATTTGCTATCTTAATTTATTTTACTTTCCCATGATCTTATCGATTTTAATTTATTATCAAAAAATATGCTCGTATTTTGGATATGGCATGAGTATCTTCAGAAAAAAAAGGGGAAAATTCCAGCGAATCGAAGTTTCCCATGAGGAAGCAAAAATATTTATTTCCGAGGATCTTTCGGGTGTAAAAATTTAAAAAACAAAACCGTGTTTAATTTTTATTATTTGAACGGAAAATGATTTTCGACAATCTCATACGGGAGATCATGTAAAATGCTTTTCTGGTCATGCATACAAATATTCATATTGAATTTGAAGAGTGATATTTGAAAAAAAATTTATTATATTTTGTAAAATGCAACTCCGGAAATTTTTTATATTAGCTTGACAGGTTTGAGAGCATGCAACCGAATTTCGTGACAGCGACGATATACCTGTTGGCGAAAACTGCAAACTGAATACCCTGACTTCCGGTTTCATGCTCCTGCTTGCCATATCGCCGCTTCGTACTCCTGGCAATCGCAGAGTCACTTTTCCGCCTTCCGTCACTTCGCGTTCCTCGATCAATGCGATATTTCCGAATTCCGTCATTTTTCTTCTATTTATGAAATCCTATAACACGAGGAGACAACCGAGATTGAACAATGGACGTATCTCGTCTGGGTGATCGAAATTTCATTAGCACTTGAATCCAAAACGTTTTTTTTTTTTTTGGTACCCTCATACACAAAAGGTGGGTCATTTTTTCCGGCTCGTTTTCCACTAACTTAAGGTATTATAAAAAATCTAAAAAAATTCATGTACTATCATTGAACCTTTCGCTACAATGCTATGAAAAAGAAAATCTGAAATAATTATTTCCAATATCTTTTAATATATATTCGCATTACACGACTTATTCGAACAATCAAAATCGGCTGAGACAAAAATGACCCATCTTTTGGGCTTAAGGGATAAATGAAATACTCACGTCCACAGCGTCGAACGATCTGTTCTGCGTGATCTCAAATTTTTTCATAAGAACGGATTCTTGAACATTGTAGATGCATACGTTTTTCGACTGGCCACCAGCGAGTATGCAATTTCCATCCGCAGAGTAGCACAGAGTCGTGAAAGCTCTTGAAAAAAATTTAAAAAAAAAAAAAATTAATTACCATTTTCGAGCAAATAAATGATTTCCACGATATCATTGGATAAAAAATTGATTTAGCAAGAAATAAATCATACGAACTTTCCCTCGAGACTCTTTTTCGCGGTAATGAGATCGGTATCCGATCGTCCGCTGCCCAAATCATTTCGACCCTCTATACTGCCCGTTTGCGCCGAAGTGTTACAATCGAAAAATGATATTTGACCGTCCAACGTGGCAACGGCGACTTCCTCGCCGTTTGGCTTGTAAGTTACGCACAGACCGTCCGCCGTAAGCTGAATCGTCTCGTGACTCGAGCCTTTTTCTATCGCGTTCCACAGCTTCAGTGTTTTGTCCCACGACACGGAAGCCATTGCCGTACTCGCGGGATTCGGGCTGAATGATAAACTCGCGACCGGGCCTTCGTGGCCGCTCAATATCTAATTGGAAAGAAAAAAAAAAAGAAAAAAAATGGCAATTGTTCGTGACATTTTTATCGGTCCTAAATTTAATTAATTATTATTAATAAATTATTAATATTATATTATTAATATTATATTATTAATATTATATTATATATATTATATATATATTATATAATATTATATAATAATAAAATTATTAATAAATTATTAATTAAATTAAATTTCGTCTCATTCGCATGTTAATTTTTTGCTTTAATCGCTAAAAACAAGCAAATCTCGGGAGGGGAACAATCGTACCTCGAGTAGCGTGCCCAGCTTGATACTCCAGAGATATATATCGAAGAAATCTTGTCCTCCGGCAGCGAGAAATTCGTCGCTGGAATCGAGTGCTAGGCATGAAAATTGTACGGGTCGCGGCGATGTCAGGGTCTTGAAGTTTCTGTAACGAGTGAGATCGTAGGCTCTGGCGGTGCCGTCGTATGACGCGGATACGATAAATTTACGATTACGACTGAACAGAACGCTGGAAATCGAGGAAGAGTGCTCCTGAAATGTGACGGTGCAAAAACCGGTCACGGCGTTCCAGAGTTTGACTTTACCGTCGTCGCCGCCGGTGACGATGTACTGACCGTCGGGACTGTAAGCCAAACAATTCATGTTGTTACTGTGACCCTGCTGCTTCATGGCGTATGTCTCGCTCTGCCATTCCCAGACCAACAATTGGCCGAGCTTCGAGCAGCCCAGCGCTATCCAATCGCCGGTCGAATTCAGGACTACAGACGAGATACACTGATTCGAGATACTGAAACCATGAAATATATTTATACTTTTGTACTTTTCGTTAAGCGGCGCGGACTAATGAAGCTCCCGGATGTCCGAATACCTGAGAGAATGGATCATGTTGACCTCGGGTAATTCGTAAAGAAAGAATGCTCCGGTACTGAAGCCTACCACGAGAATACGAGTTTCAACGTGATAAGCAGCGGCTGTAAGAGTCGCCGAATCGTCCTGCCTGCGCGGCTCATCCGCCAAATAATGCTTGGCAAGTCTTTTGTAACCTAACTTCTTCACCAAACTTTCTTTCGCCTCTTGCTCCGTACCGTCGTCGTCGTTCTGATCTGCAAAAAGTATACGCTCAATTTTTTGGTCCCCTATGACGATGGATTGCTTTTACAACGATAAAAAATGGAAAAAAAGAAAAAAACAAAGATTTTACCCGAAGTTTTCGTCGTCCTTCTTTCCGCTCGCTTCATTTGCTTGTCCGTTTTTTCCACCGCTTTGTCCAAATCTACGTCGTCTTCGCTGTCGCTGTCCTTACGTTTTTCTCTCTTGTTCGGTGGTTGCCAAACGATCATATCTTCCGGCTCGATAGCGCATTCCCAGACGCACAAAAGTCCATTTCTTTGATAATTAAAAGTCATTAGTGATAATTATTTGGATCGTTATTTTTGGCAACACCGTGATTTATCCAGCGACGAATATTAACCTGCTTATCGTCGATATATCGTAATTCTTCTTTTCGAAGTAACAACCGACCATCCCGTCGGAATGCGAACCGAGGGTGTACGATTTGAAATTTGCCCATTTCTCGAGACTATACAATTTCGTTGTTGTGTCGTTTGATCCTACCGCGAGTAATTTCGAATCGTAGGACCAGCATAGACAGGTCGTTTCGTCTGTAGCGCCGTGAAATACTCGTTCCATGATGAACGGATTGAATTCACCGCTTTGCAATCCGGGAGCGTTAAATATGAATACTGAAAAGTTTGAATGAAAAATTTTGCATCCTCGACGGATCGTTCATCGTTGAAAAAAAAAAATATCATCTGCATTGCTAGGCGCTTAACCCTTTAACGGCTGGTGGGACGCATACGTCCCCACCTACTTTGAAAAATCTTAACTTCCAGAAAAATGAACATATCGGCATCGTTAAGGTCGCATTTTGAATATAAAGGATTCATTTAATCATAAAAAATTCAGCGAACGCAACGGTTGCACCCACATCAAAAAATGAGAAATGAGCATAACTTTCGGGCAAAATTTTTTTTAGAGTCGCAATCTCAAGTATGCGCTTTGAAATAACATAAAAAACTTGTAGCAAAAAGGTCCGGGCCAAAAACCACCCCTAAGAGTAATAAAATATCGATAACCACTCCTAGCAATGGTGATACGCCCGATAATGCACTTTCATTGACGTTCAGTTCATAAATATTTTTACAAAAACACATGAAAATTTTTTAACAAGAATATCCGAATGAAAAACTACCCCTAACAGTAACGAAACATCGAAAACCACCCCTATAAATGCTGGTACGCCTAAAAATGCACTTCCATTGATGTTTCAGTTAATATATATCAAGAACATCCGAATCAAAAACTACCCCTAACAGTAACAAAACGTCAAAAACCGCCCTTAGCAGCGGTGATGCACCTGAAAATGCACTTTTATTGATGTTCAGTTCATATAAATTTTTGAGAACACATGAAAAATTTGCAGCAAGAAAATCTGAATCGAAAACTACCCCCCCAACAGTAACAAAACATCGAAAACTACCCCTAGAAGTCGTGATGCACTTAAAAATCGACTGTCATTGGTAAGTTCGGGGTGCTTTTTGAACGTGAGTCCCCTTGCCTCTCACGAATCGGAGGTGCTTTTTGAACGTTGTGTGCATATTCAGATGGAAAAAGGCGGTGCCCGTCCAATGTGTATCAACTCTTAAATTATTTCAGGGGCAGGTTCTTGCATTAGGGATGATATTTTCTCAATTGAGGGGCAGTTCATAAGGGTTGAAATGGTCCATAAGTTTCTCAGAATATATTCACGTGTTCCAGGATACTCATATTCCGATTTGGATTAGGATGAAATAATAGGAAATGAATAATAACGTTTTATCCATTGGGGAGTGAATTTCACTCAATTGAGGGGTAGTTCATGAGGGTCGATTCATCCATAAGTTCTTCAGAATCCCCCTACGTATTCTGGAATGACTTTCCCTCAATTTCCGGCAGAAATGAACGATGAGAAATGAAATTAAGATGTTTTCAAGCGATTGGGGTGGTTTTTTTTTCCATTTGGGGGTAGTTTCTGAAGGTAGGAAAATTCTGGAATAATTTTTTTTCTCACATCGGGTACTCATGAATTCCGATTCACCGTGTAACAACTTTGTCAAATGCTCAAAAAAAAAAAAAACTCAGCTGTTAAAGGGTTAATCTAAACCAGGGATTAGCAAAAACTAATTTTCCAATTACACGCGAAAGCTGAAATCGGAGTTTTGGAAAAAAAACAGAATTTTTCAAACTTGATTTTGTACTCACCGTTGTTCTCTTTACAAACGGCAAAGTGTTTGCCGTCGGGCGAAAACTTTATTGCTCGCACGAGCCTTTTGAAACGGTATTTGTGTATAACCATTTTGCTCACCATACTAATTACATGAGCCTCGCCCTCTGCAACAATATAATTCGTTTTAGATCAATGAATAACGATGGAAGAAACTTTGAATCGATCAGATACCTTCGTTGATGACTATCAGGGTATAGCCGTTGGGCGATATATCCATTGTTGTATAATTGAATCTGCTCTCCACCGGAAGGGTCGTTGATTTGTTACTGAAATTCATTATCATTGTTTGAGCGATGGATAAGTTCACATTTGAATTAGCTCGTTTAGCGCAGATTCGTCGTTGGATCGACTTACTTTTTGAGATCGTAAATAGTGATTCGATTACCAACGGGACTGATGACCGACGATCCATCGTGAGTAAAAAGTAAATCGCCTTTGCGATATACCGTACCAAGGAGATTACTGAACTGTACGACGAACAAACGTTTATTGCTAAATATACGACACGGTACGTACGACGAAAGAATCAACGACGATGAAGCGTGCTTATAACACGAGCGGTGTAGAAAATTATTTTATCATTACGATTATAACAGGGGATGCGACGAAAAGATGCGATAAAATATTTTTACAACAATAAAGAATAAATTATTGATAAAATTTTGTCACGTGAGAAACAAAATATTGTATAACGTAATTGCGTTTTAGAGGTTAGAAAATAAAAGAGATCGTCACCGGAACAATAATAAAGGCTGAATTATCGCGCATATATCATAATAAGCAATAAAAATTTCCTAAATTTCTCATACTGTACCTTGTAAGCAAACTTCATCCTTTATATTTGATCCTTTGAAAAATCACGTGTTGTAATATTGTTGTCAATCAACTTTGCGTCGACCATGCGTTTATCGTGACATTTGAATTCGGTAGACTCGGACTTCCGGCTGCGTTCGAAAAATCACGAAATGGCGGGTAATTCGATCACCGTTACATCGAAATCTTTCGACAATTGTGATAAGTAACGTTGATTATACTTTATTTTCACGGACATTCGTTCGATTCAACAATGTAAAATGAAAATTTTCAATTATCTCGATGATAAAACGTTCTTGGCATGAACAATATACCATAACTTTATTGAACCGTCAAGCTCCGTATCTCCAGTTCGCGTACAGTCATATAAGAGCAAGGGTAAACCCGGCTGCGTTTTCTCACGAAACAACGTGATGTGCGCTCGTATCTTCGAAAATTGGGCGTTAACAATCGTGCTTAAAGCTTTAGGAGAAAAATAATACAGAACGAACGATGGCCCAAGCGACGATTATATTCATAAGGGATGTCGTATCGCATAATCTTGTAAAATTGTAATTTCGCAGATACGCTGAACGTTGTAAAATGATGAAAAATTGATGTCACGCGGTCATAATGACGAACGTTAGAGTCTGCGCAATGGAGAAAATCGTGAAACTGGCCGGTGAGCCTTGAATCACTCGCCAAGCTTTTTGACGTCAGCCTCGCGTATTATAAGACGAGAGCGACGATTCGCTCTCGCGCGAGCTACGTCGAGTAGAGGACCAATAGTAAAACGATAGACATAATTCATCGTCCTCGCGCAAAAGTCTCTTCGCGCACGCACACACGCGCATTCTCTCTCTTATACCCTCGTCACTCATCACATGACCCGCGTTCTGCCTGTACAGTAGGCCCTATTTGACAGTGCCCACTAGTTTAGTGAAGTGCAGTGTGCGACGATTGATTCTTCGCTGAGAACGGTCCCCCCTTGTGTTTCGACAACCTGTAAATACTCTCTTTTCGTGTAAAAAGAAAGAAACAAAAAAGAAAACCCAAGAGCTCTCTCTCTCTTCGGCACCCGAGTTCTTAAAGCTTTTAAAGAAAACGAAAAAAAAGAAAAACCTAAAATGAGTGCACTGTCAGAAACGAATCCCGTTTACGGACCTTTCTTCGGAGTTATGGGCGCCGCCTCAGCCATTATATTCTCCTGTAAGTTTCGTCTGTTTTTTTCTTAACGTTAATACATATTTTTAAAAAACATTTTTATCAGCCTCGAGGCTAACACACGCCATACATTTTTATTTTTCCCATCCATCTTCGCTCAATGAGTCTCTCTTCATCAACTGTCCACTCTCATCGACCATTTATATTTCCATATTCACGCGAATTCTGTATCACGCATCGTATCGGTGGCAGGGGGCGAGGGGGCTGGGGGCGAGGTGAACTTCACCGTTTTCCATTTTAACGTCCGAATCGCCATTTTCCTTGATACGCGAAATACGAGGTTTGGGACGGAAAATAAAAAAGGGAGGAAAAAATAAAATTTTGCTCGACCTCGAGAGACAAAATCGATCACATTGCCAATTTTCACCCAGCGAATAAGCAGCGCAAACTCGCTCTCGTCCCGTCTTTGCTTGAATCACGAGATCAGCGTAACAACAGTTACTCGTGGAAAAAGAAAAAAAAAAAATATATATATATATATATATATATATATATATACACGTAGAGAGCCATGAGTCTCGCGCGAGCACGGACGTGACTTTAGGCGTTGCTCTGTGTGTGTGTATGTGAGCTGAAACATGGAATCAAGCGGACTCGAGAGAATATGCCTCGTCGAGTAAAAAAAAAAAGAAAATAAACGAATGCGCGATAAATTGAGATATCATTGCCCGAGAATGAAAATCCCTTGTCCTCTTCTCTCGTCAAACCCGTGCATCGTCTCGATCTTAAACGTTTACAAATTTTCAAAATTATCCAACCCTCGTAATATTATAATTGGTTTCTTGAATATGTACCTGGAATTCAATAAGCCAAGGGCGAGACTCTTGCGTTCGAGAGTACGCGAGATGGTTTCTACCGATTATTTCGTAACGCTGACCTCGATTAGCGGTGTCTCGTGCGAGACTCTGCCCGCAAAGACCCCGTGACGGGATGTCGTCGAAAAACCCGGCAATGCAGTAAATTCGCTATGAACGAAACCAAATAAAAAATTTAAAAAAACGATTCTTTATAATTGAGGTGAACATATCGCTCTCTCGGTAAAAAACAGGGTTTTTTTTTTACGCGAAATAAATTTTGGGGGAGTCTTTGCACGATCGATCATTACGGCGAAACGGGGCATTCGTGGCGCGGGCGTTCTCTCTATTTCTCTCTCGTCGAGCGTCGTTGGACTCCCTCAGTATCTAGGAAATCAATACGAATCCCTTACATCCCGTGTCCACCGGACTATATAGATATATATCTTTCTCGCACATTTTTTTTTTTTTTTTTTTTTTTTTCCATTCTTTATCTCGTTCTCTTTCACTCGACTCTTCAATGAACGAGCGTGTGTGTGACGATGTGTAAATGATGAAGCGTAAAAAACATAGAAAAGATAGGAATAATATGTTTCGGCTAGAGTCCCGTGAGAGCGTAGGCCGGGACGCGAGAAAATCTTGATCAACGGCCAAATGGGCCAGCGGACTTTGAGAAAATTCAATGCGAGTCACGGAGTACCTAAAGAGAGAGAGAGAGAAAAAGAAAGGACAAACACGAAGTTTGGACAGCACTGATTCCGGGGCCTCTCTCTTTCTCTCTTTCTCTCTCTCTCTCTCTCTCTCTCTCTCTCTCTCTATATATCTCTCTCTCTCTTTTGTACCGAAATTTTCTACGAAATTTTGCATCGAATTTCAACACTCATTCATTAATATCTTTTTTTTTTTCATTCTCTCGCTCTCTTTTAAATCGCACACGGGATCGTGTGCCACGCCCCCGCTTTATCATCATTCACTCTCTCCGGTGTATGACATAGTGGCAGCAGCAGAGTAGCAGCAGCATCGGGTCTTACATGATTGTCATGTGACTGCCAACGTGAGAATCATGTGACTCGGGGCTGGGCGACTATCTCGTGGGGCCCTCGGGACCACGGAGAAGCCTTCCTATCTTCCTTTTTTTTTTCTCTTTCCACCCATCGAAATTCACGCTTTTCCCTTCGTACATATATTTTGATAATTCACTATTTTGTTTTTTTTTTGCTTTGCTTTATTAATAATTTTTGACGATATTCGTGAATTTACGATTTAAATGTTTATGAATAAAAAAAAATACTTATCGATGAATCAAGCTCGTATTCATTTACTAATCGTCTGTATCCGTTTTTTTTTTTTCGTGTTGGTCTTTTTTTAACTGAAAAACATCGATATTGGCGGAAAAATCGACTTTAAAGCTTTTCGTACGAAAATATTTATCGATGAATCACGCTTCGTCTGCTTATACTTAAAATTAACACTCATCCCTCTATTCTTTATTAATTTTCAATGCAACGTGTATATATATATATATATATTTTTTTTTTTAATTAACCATATAAAATAATCCTTTATTCAAGCTTTTCGATATATTAACTTTGGTAAATTATCGATATGACGATATTTCCTTCTTCTCACAAAACGTTTACATCGATATACGTGAATATTCGAATCGCAGGAATTTTCAAGCCCAAAAAATAAAAAAAATAAATGCTTGTCAACAATTTCGTCTATATCGTGCTCTGGAAACGTCGAGACGGTAATTCATGAAAAGTAGCATCAATCGATCTGTTATCCTCGTTGCCGTGTATTGATCGCGATTTCACTCACATATTACCACAGCACGACGCGAAAAAATTCCATCGATAATGCCACACATATATATATATATATATATATCTAAATCTCGTTGTGAATCACACAGGCGTGAGTGTGCTTAAGTGCCAATAACAGTTGGCACTCTTGATTTACAAGACACTGTGTTTTGTGCATATCACTATAATTGAATTCATAACAATGTTCCGTTAAACGTGAATTAATTCTCTACGATGATTCCCCAACAGTATTATCGACTGTAAAACTCTTAATAATGATTCAATTTAAAAAAAAAAATCTCATTTGTTTTTTTTCGTTTCTTTTTTTTTTTTTTTTTGTTTCTTGCAGCTCTAGGAGCAGCGTATGGCACGGCAAAATCGGGCACCGGTATTGCAGCCATGTCTGTAATGAGGCCGGAGCTTATCATGAAATCCATCATTCCCGTTATCATGGCGGGTATTATTGCCATTTACGGGTTAGTCGTGGCTGTCCTCATTTCCTCAGCTCTCGCGGAGCCTAGTAAATATTCCCTCTTCAAGTAAGTCCGTCGATCATTAATTATATACCGCAATTATATCCGTTAACGTGAAACATAATAATTTCGCAGTACCGGAAAAATTCAACGCGTTTTTTGGGCATGTATCCGGTAAAAACAAAAAAAAAAGAAGAACAAAAATAAATGGCAGGGGCAAACGAAAAATCGTGATAAATTGTCATGTTGCGATTTGAGAATGAATTGCCAGTTGCAACATAAATTCGTTTTTGTGCTATAGATTAGGCCAGTCCTGGCTGCCGTTACCCCGGGTCAAATATAACTGACTGAAGTAACATTCAGAAGGGAGTTTCATCTCGTCAGTGTACTCCCAAGGCTTTATTTACCTCAAAACGAAATAATAAAAAAGAAAGAGAAAAAAAATAATCCGTGATTGTGATTAGTCTTATTGCACGTGGAAAAAAATATATATATCCCAATGAGAGAGGAGCTCGAGCGCTAAAAAATTCGATAAAAGTGCATGATTTTTTTTTTTAATTGCCTAAAAAAATAGTATTAAAAAATTTCGAGCAATGGAAACCTGAATAATATATTATTCTGATCGTGTGAACAAATTCTGTTGTATTTCTTTATATTTTTTTATAACAAAAAAAAATGTTAAATAAATGTTCGAGATACGAGTTTTTGTCGTCGAAATATTTTTGAAGGGTAACGATGATTTGAAGATGACGAATATTTTGAGGATGGTATTTTAAATTTGTCTAAAATATTTTTTTTTTCTTGCTGATTTTGATTAAACACATTCCTAGGAGGATTTTTCGATCTTTATTTTTATGGAGTCAGGACAGCCCATCAAAGTTTCTTTCTCATAAAATGACATTCAGGGCCAATTTTCGTGCAGAAGGAATGAGAATTTGTAAAAAACTAAAAGAAAAAAAAAATACGTCAATATCGCAAAATCACGTGGGAAGAAAATAACCTCTTCATTTTATACGCCATTTTTTATTTTAAAAACTCGAATATATAACGATTTCTCAAATAATTATGCAACTTTTGAGCCTAATCTGAACGTGGTCCGAGCCGATCTTCGATTTTATCGCATGATTTTCGTTCAGGTTTATTGATTTTTCGTTCATTTTTTTTCGTATAATTTAGCCGGAAACAAATAAAAAAAAGAGAATCCATTAAGTTTGAACAACAATTTTGTTGACAACCAGTATAATGAGGAAAGGTGATGGTGTTTGTAAAAATTTGACTATCGACATCTCTTTTTTATTTGTTTCCAGCTAAATTATACGAAAAAAAAATCAATAAACCTGAACGAAAGTCATGCAATAGAATCGAAAATCGACTCGAACCACGTTCAGATTAGACTCAAAAGTTGCGTAATTATTTTACAAATCGTTATAATATTTTTGAGTTTAAAAAATTTTTAAATGGCGCATTTTCAGCAAGCGAAAATATAGTTTATATTTACTTCTCACGTGATTCTGTGATATAAAAATACTATAGTTATAAATTTAAAAAAACTAGCAGTTTTTCTTCTTCGAGTTTTTACGAATTCTCATTTCTTCTGCTCGAAAATTTGCCTTGAATGTCATTTTATGAGAATCTTTGATGGGCTGTCCTGACTGAATGAAGATGAAGATCGAAAAATCCTCCCAGAGATGTGTGTTTTACACAAAAATCCGCAAGAAAAAAAATATTTCAGACAAATCCACAATTACCATCGTCTATATCCTCTCGTTTTGTTTTTTTTTTTTTTTTTTTTTTTTTTTTTTTTTTTTTTTTTTTTTTTTTTTTTTTTTTTTTTTTTTGTAAAATCCCCCATATATATCTGAGACACGTAAATTCACTCGACGAATCGTCGAGCGATGAAAAAAAAAAAAAAAATGAATTGCAAACGCGTTTATATTTTCAGGGGTTTCGTTCATCTGGGTGCTGGTCTGGCGGTTGGTTTCTGCGGTCTTGCGGCCGGTTTCGCCATTGGTATTGTCGGCGATGCCGGCGTAAGAGGCACCGCACAGCAGCCACGTTTGTTCGTCGGTATGATCCTCATTCTCATTTTTGCCGAGGTACTGGGTCTTTACGGTCTTATCGTCGCCATCTATCTCTACGCCAAGTAAACATCGTTCATCAGTATTGGAGCAGGAAAACACACGAGCCTTGTCGCCTGCCTGCTTGCCTGCGTGAAGTGGAAGAATTAAAAAAAAAACAACAACAACAGTAAAAACAACAAAATACGTTCCAGAAATCTCCCCCCCCCCCCCCCCAAAACCAATAAATATTACATGTTTCGAAGTTTTACTTGGCTACATGCGCATTATACAAACAATAACCACACGTCGGCTCATTTCTGCGTATACACCTCTCCGTATAAACTTCCGTGTCGAAGAAGCGTTGATGAGAGCTGCGGGCAATGATGATTTGGCAAAAAAAAAACAAAAACAAGACGAATTTCAAACGAAAATCACGAGAGCACGCTGATATATATATAAACACACAGAGACGTAAAACGGACGAAACGACGAGGACAGATGCATAATCCGCTAGAGAGAGGCTGAAAATTATGTTAAAAGTATATATATATATATTAGCTCCGACGCGTAAACGGGGAAGGGAAACACAAAAAGAAATTAGCAAAAGAGCCAATATGTGAAAATTCAAGTTCACTGATGGAGAAAAAGAGAGAGAGAGAGACAGACAGAGAGAATATGTGAGACAGGTGACAAATATGCACACACACACACACACACACACACACACACACACACACACACACACACAGATATACAGATACACGAGCAACGAGGACATGATCCTACAATGCCCGGGGGGAAAAAAGAAAAAAAAACATCCTTATCTTTCATTGTATAGTAATCATTTATTATATAGTTTGGCATGAATTATGAATTAAATTAATCGGCTCTACTCAGTATATAAAGGCAACAAAACGACGGGGAAAAAAAAAGGTTATCGTTTAATGAATAACTTAGCACAATTATATATGCAAAAAAAAAGGTGAAGAAGAAGAAGAAGAAGAAGAAGAAGAAGAAGAAGAAGAAGAAGAAGAAGAAGAAGAAGAAGAAGAAGAAGAAGAAGAAGAAGAAGAAGAAGAAGTGAAGCAGCATTAAGGCGTATTAAAGTTGCGCGGTGTGTGCGTAAGATGATTAGGGATGCATCGCGATAACGATAACGAACGTGCGGAAAGAAAGAAAAAAGAAAAAAAAAAAAAGGAGGAAGATGAATTACGTGTAATCGCAGAGAAACGGCGCAGTATCGCACCAAGTATCATTGAAATATGAGAACAAAAAATATCGAATTGCATACAAACAAAAGTTATATATACAAACACGATACATATGAATTACATACATATATATACATATATATATATGTATATATATACATATATATATTGAGAAGCGTCGCTAAATAACAGCATAATAAAAAAATAAACAAAATTTGTACAGCAAAGATCCTGTACGACAAGAGGAGAGGAACAGAAAGAGAGAAAAAAAAATACGATAAGGTGTACAATCAAACGCGAAAAAGAAATAACAAAAGAACAACGTTAACGGGATCCTTGCGACTGGATAGTGGAAGATTGCGATACACGATAGTATTAAGTCAACTGGGATGGCTGCTGCTGTTGCTGCTGCTGCTGCTGCTGCTGCTGCTGCTGCTGCTGCTGCTGCTGCTGCTGCTTCTGGACTTGGTGGACATTTTTTTTTTTTTAACTTCGAAACTGAAATGGAACGAAAAAAAAAAATATATCCACGCAAGTTTCAGGATGTGCGAGATAATTTGTAGCCGTGAACACGATCGCGAAGCGGTGCTAAAACGAAGAATAACAGACGAATGAAAGGAGAAAGAAAGCTTTGAGAAATTACGAAGAGGTTGCCTCGCGGACACGGGGACGAGAGTTTTGGGCAGCCACGAACATTTGAGAAATTGATTCGTGAAAGAAGGGGGAAGAGAAAGGAAAAAAAAAATAGATCGCGTACAAGGATCAATCGCACAGGCCAGCGGATGATCCTTGAGTATCAACCCCCCCCCCCCCCCCCCTGACCTCTCGATCGATCGTTTGTGTCGTATAGATACAACCAAGTAGGTTAGCAAAGTTTCTCGCTAATTTAATGGGGGGACAACGAGACGAGAGAGAGAGAGAGAGAGAGAGAGAAAAAGAAAGGAAGAAAGATAGAAAGATAGATAGATGAAAAGATAAAATAAATGAAAAAAAAAAAGAATTAAACACGTTGAAGAATGGACGCCATGTGTATTGCCGGAAGTGGACAAACCGCGTACGGTAATTTCGTGGAATATGAAGAAAAAGGAGAGGAAAAAAAAACGGCGTTTGATGGCCTCCCTCCGACGAGGAGAGGTATACACTAATAAATGTTGAACAAAAATGACAAACCGAATAATAATAGGGGGGAAAAAAAAAGAGAAAAAAAAACGAAGAAGCAAACAATTTGTACATTCCAATAATATGAGTTCGTTCGGTCGTTGGCGAGTCGACGCGTTGCGGGGAAAGTCCCTGCATCGGACACGAGGGAGCCATCATCCGGGCTTGAAACGAGATCCGGAAGCTCTCCGGGTGATGCGTGTTCGAGGTCATCGAAAAAAAAAAAAAAAAAAAAAAAAAAAAACGAAATGAAGGGGAAAAGTGAGGCAGAAATAACGACGAATAAGAGAATCCACCGGTTTGATTGTCCGGGAGCTGACAATTATTCCTGTCTGATTCTCGAAGATCCTCGAATCCGCGATCCTGCGTAATTCGGGTCTACGTCATCTCGGGCCTTCATTTCGGGATCAACATCGCGTACATTTTCACGATTTTGGCGATTGTACGAAACAGATGGGAAATTTTGAACAAACGCGTCGACTCGCTACGTTTTATCGACTGTGCACAGTATCTCCTTGAGAACATCATCGGGCTCAACATATAGTCGCATTTCCGGGCGAGAGAGAGAGAGAGAGAATGAGAAAGAAAGAGAGAGAGAGAGAGAGAGACTCGTGGGCATCGATCGATAGTTTTGAAGACGCCCACGGAGAAGAGCATCGAAGAAAGGATTCAAATCTTGAAACGATCGCGAGTAACAAGGGTGACAATCGTATGAAAAAAATTTTTGAAAAATGAGAACGACACATCTCGATGAGGCCTATACACAATGAACGAATATACCAACGATATCTCACTCGAAAATGCTTCTATATATAACGAACACTACGTATACAAGCACACATATATATATATAAATGTCACTTGATGGGGAAAAAAAATTGGCAAAAAAAACGCCGAAAACAAGAACATACGATTTTTCTTTTTTTCTTTCTCTCTCTCTCTCTCTCTCTCTCTCTCTCTCTCTCCCTCTATCTCTATCTCTCATGTACACACATACTCTTTTCTTTTGAAAATGAAGAAAAATTATCTCGATAATGCGACTTTATGTAAATCTAAAACAAGAAATAAAACTGGAAGATGAGTAAATCATAATAATTAAAGAAAAGAAAAAAAAACATGAATGAGCAGGCTATGAGCGGAATACAATTGGTTCGAGAGAAGCAAAAACCATAAAAGCGATTTTCATATATCGAAGGAGGAGAGCAGCAATGGTGGTGGCGGCGGTAGTGTGTCGTTTATAGCGATGGAAAAAACGATGACTTCCGTTGCATTTGCGCACCCTTGATTCTTCACTTTACACTCGAGATACATAATTGAGAGAGAAAGAGAAAAAGAAAAAAATATATATATAACTATACTACGAGATTTCCCACCCTTAATATCCAAATCCTCATATATATCTTTAAAAAAAAAAAAAAAAAAAAAAAAAAAAACACTACCTTCCTCAATGAACATCTCTTGTAATAACTTTGGAATCGAAAAATTTCCGACTACGTGTAACTGTTGTGGCAATATCTGTATCCTAAAGAAATAGAGCACGTGTGTTGTACATACCACCAACTATGCTTCGAGAGCTATGTAACTGCACGTTTTTTTTTTTAGACTAGTTTAGGTATGTAAGATATTTAAAAAAAAAACACATAACAGCTACAAAGATAAATACTGCGTACCAAAAACCACCCTCGTATAACTGTGAGTGAGAGACAAAAAGCTGAGCGAGAGTGTGCAATATAGGGAGAAAAAAAAACGATAGCGAGAAAGGTAATAGTTAGAGAACGAGAGAATATGAGTTATTGAAAAAAAAAAGAAGAAACAAAACAAGAAAAAAAAGCACTTGAACAAGCGAGGAAGAGAATGCTGCCGCTGCCACCTCTTGTACCCTCTGAGAAAAATAATAATCGTAATATCCTCCCCCCCACGATCCCCCAAAGAGTACTCTATCTTCCAGTGTTACTAGTAGATTCATTGTTGAGCGCTGAAAGTGATACTGATCAATATTAATTATTTATGTTACGATTCGTCCTCGATGTTACAGAAAAAAAAAAAAAAAAAAACCGTGTTTAATAAAAATTTAATTTGGACAAACGCCATCGACGTCTTTCATCTCCGATTAGTCCTCAGTGTGTGTAATGAAATATCGTTAGAATTTTATAATAATAATAAAAATTAAAAAAAAAAAATGTGACGACAATTATTTTGTTCACAGCGCGTCAAGTATATTTAGGTATAGTATGTGTGTGTGTGAGTATTTGTGTGCTGATAGAACCTCAGCAATACATTTAATTTATCTGTCGACAGAATTTTTTTTTCATGTGACAAGCATACTGAAGTTGTGGGCTTACATCTAGGTAGGAAAAAAATAGATTTTTCAAAAATATTTATTTTTTATGAGTAATAAAAAATAATTGATTACACGTAAGTATTTATAAAGAAAAAAACGTGTTTTTCACTTTCAATCGTATCTAAAAATTTAAACGCTGTTTTCTCAAACTGCACATTTTTTTTTTTTTTCATTATATCAAGTCTTGATCGTAATTTTTTTTTCTCTTATACCTACAGTTTTTCTTTACTATATATGTAATATCCTTTTTTTAACGGTCATTTTTGACTAATTTTATTTTTATTTTCAGATAAATGCCACGAGAGATATTTTTCCGACGACGCTGCGTCCACGAATAACGTTTTGCTTATCCAGATGTAACGTGGTAATGATGAGGAATTTTCTGGAAAAAAAAAATTGCGGGGTTGTGTTCACGAAATTACAAACTACAAACGTATTTGATATTATTTTATTGAAAGAATCAATTATAGGAAACATTTTTTTTTTACAGTTATTCTTTTCTTACCTCTCTGTCCTCTAGGTTATTGTGTAGACCCTAATATTCGAAACAAAAAGTTTTTTTATGTCCACGTATACGTCCCATACATCTTTAACTGTACGAAATTTTTTTAAAAATTAGTAAGAAAGAAGGGCTCCTCGCTATGAAGAAGCGAAAAATGGCAGTGAAATTGTTCGTGAAGCTAATAATTTGCTTGGTCGACTATATATCATCAAATACATTGACGAAAAAAAATATGTATATACATACGTTAGGTGAGTTGGTATATTTTTAACATCGGATTAATGTGATAGGATTACGAAAACGTATTCCAAGTGTGTGCACTATTAATGACAAAAATTCGGGATTAAGACCAACTTAATTATAGCAAAGTTCTTGTATATATTATATATGCAAAAGGCATATGTTGCGCAAAGAAGCTCACGCACAGCCAGTTTTAGTTGAAATTTTGACCACGATTCATACGTGCGCGTGCTACAATGACGATGCCCAATTATTCTTTCGATGACACTAGCGAAAAAAACGATGACCAACCAAAAATCCATTTTACCAAATTTTACGCATCAATGAGATATCGTGCAACAAACCGACCAATTTCGAATCAAATTTTTGAATTAAATTGAAAAAAAAAACTAATTTCAAATTATAATATCTGGCTGAATTATTTTTCAATAAAGAATTTTCGTAATGATAAATTGTATGAAAATATGTATGGGTGAAATGACAATTGAAGAAAAATAATAATAAGATGATATTATAGTACCTAAATCTCTTTTTTTAAATAAAATTTGATAATGCTTGCCTTAAAAAAATGTCATTTTTTAACGACAACTGAATGATTTACACGGGTGTTGAGAAATCAATCTCCAACGAATTTGGCACCAAAAATGACTCGATTAATTATCTTGTTCATTTAGAATTACTCGAAAGAACTATGATTTTTTAAAATTATTCCAAGTAATTGCTTGCAATTCATTTTGTTTAATTACTCGAAATAATTGCCTTTTTTTGTGGACTCAATTATTTTGAGGAGTTTGTAATTAATAATTTTTCATTAGAATTTCATCGCCAGTAACTCATTTTCATGAGCTTTGAATCGTTCGACTTTGCTGCAGTGTGTTCTACATATATATCTGTGTGCCTCGAAATTATAATTATGCTCCAAATGCATATAAATGGCAAAAAAAAGACCTGACCCCCATCGATTTACCAACGATTCGATTTACTTACGAACAGACACTTCCAATTCTAAAAAGTATGCGTATGGCATCTCGGTTGGGTGTAACGAGGGTCAAAATATTTTCAACTCTTTCCTTCCAATGAAATTAGCATCTCGATATACCCGTAATGTAATTACGAGGATATGACATCGTTTTGTTTTTTCTTTTTGAACGGTAAAAGAATGACAGTCGCTATAGGCAATCATAAATAATGAATGATCCTAAAAAAGTTTATTTGAAGAATTAAAAGATCCTTTCATTTTGTTATATATATATTCTTTTTTTTTCACTTCTATGTATGGCCGATTAAAAATGATTGATAACGTTTCGTTTCGTTTCTTTCTTTTTTTTTCGTTTGTGAATTAATACTGGCGATATTATACATTGATTTATCATATTCTTCACAAAATATGATAACTTACGAGATGAAAAATAAATGAACGAAAAAAAAAAATTGAAGAACGCACGTGAAATAATGTAACCAGTCACAATGAGTATAGCACGAGAAAAAAAAATTGAGAGTACCCAAATGTTTTTTTTTTTCTCCATAGGTGTATTTGTATTTCGTCGATCTGCTCGAATACGATACTGAAATTTCTGTTATCAATTCTTACGCGCTTACAAGTTCATGAATGATTTGTTTTCTTTCTTTTTTTTTTCCTCAGAGTCGCTTTTATTCTCTTCAAATTGGAGAGCACGTAAAACGAAACGTAATGCGTATACGAAATTTTAAATATTAAACACTAATTTCGAATCGTTATAAATGTATGCCACGTGCACAAAAGTAATATCGAGTAACATGAAATTAATAATTTCGTTTACAGCATGATTAATGGAAAAATTAAGATCTTGATGAAGATACACAATCTTTAATGCCTAACGAGCAAAAGAAGAAACTATTTATGCATAATGTACGTGTATTATATCGAATCCACGCTATATTTTCGTCAATCAGTCGTCAAGGAGTAATAATTTCGTTACAATCGGGATAATCCTACATCGAACCTGATTGATCTCTATATTAACAAAAAAACAAAAAAAAATTTCATTCCACACAAATAATTGACAAATTTTCCATTTTATAATTTCTTTTAAGCCTCGATTCGATGAACTCGCTCAAACGAAATAGTATTTACCCAAAACGACGACGATTCTCTTCTAATTCTAACACTAATTTTCGTCTGGTTTCTCGTTTTATAATCTTCATTTTTATTTATTTATTGTATTTTTTGTTTTGTTTGTTATTTTTATGAATGAAGAGCGACGTTTGTGTTAAGAACTTTTCGCTTCGTTTCTTTATTCCTTGAAAAAAAAAAAGATGTTTGGATATATATATATGTATATATTTTTTTTTCTTCACCTCAACACTTCAGCCCGGCGATAATCAGAGTTACGTTACATCGATCCCCGCAATAACAATATATACATCATATTGTCCGGATCGACGTATTCACGCGTATATAAAGTTTACATAAAAAAAAAAAAAAAAAAAAAACCTTACGTCGTTGATGATAAATCGTGTGTGATATGCCAATATACATTGCGGCCATGTAATTTTACTGTAACTATGTAATATAGGCTTTTGGCTAACTCGTGCGCGCTGATAAGAGACCTATGGTCCGTTGAAGGATCGAAAACAGGAAGAAAAAAAAATAGAAAGCAAAATAAAAGAAAGTTAAGGAAAATTATAAATATACATATAGATGTGTGTCAATGGTAATGAAAAAAAAAAAAAAAAAAACAGAAAAAGGAAGTACAACACTCACAAAATTTTAAACCTGCTGCTAATAACGCAAAGGTAATTCAATTATTGCACTAAATTTTATCGGGCTCGGTATCATTGAATTGATCGGCCGGTCTGAAGCTTAAGATGTAGGAATTTTTTTTCGTTTGTTTTATTCATTTTTTTTTTTTTCACTACTAAAAAGATTCCGAGGCAAGCGGAAAAAGTATAATGAAGCTGAGGGGGGAGGAAAGAGAGAAAGAGAGAAAGATAGAGGACAAAAAGAAAAGGGATGGGGAAAAGAAAAAGCTGAAGGATAAGGACGAATGATTCGGTTGTCAACGGAAAAATCATTGGGAGGCCCCCGAATCTCTCTCTGTAGTAAATTAAACCGAGGCATAACTTTATTTTATTTTTTTTTTTTTTTTTTTATAATTTTGTCGTGTCACTAGTTTTGTTCGTTTCTTTCTTTTTTATGCCCAGTAGTACGTTATGCGAATGTGATGTAGTTGGGCTGCTTGCTGCTTGTTATAACTGCAAATCATTTGATCATTTTGAACTCGAAAGAGAGAGAGAGAAAGAGAATTGAATGGCGCTATTTAAATACGAAGATTTCGATTTTTTTTTTTCGATTTGTCCCACTTACGGTGTTCTATGAGTTTCTCTTTAGTTTTTCATTATTTTCTTCAAACTTGGTGTCTGCGTGGTTAATTTTTTTTTTTTTTTTCTTGCTTCTTCAAGATTTATCGGCAAACTCACTTTCGCGTGACAATTCGATCGTGAGTTATCGGTAGTTCCCGGTACAACTATGCACTCTCCGCAAGTTCAAATTATTTCGTTATCTCTCTATTTATATTTATATATATATATATATATATATATGTATATATTTGTATTTCTTCGTTTTGTTCTCTCATATTTCTTCTCAATCTTTCGTTTGAAACGTAAATATATTTCATTCGTATTTAATTGTGATATAATAATAATAATAATAAATCATTAATAATAATAAGTTTTCCTCGTAATAAATGTAAAAGCTGGTACACAGAGATAACAAGCGACTTTCAATGGCAGCCGCGGACAAAAAGGACTTACAAAACGTGACACATGCACAATACTAGACCAAAAACAAAAAAACAAAAAAAAAACCTCTCGGACAAACACAAATCACCGAACTAAATTTTGTTTCGTTCGTTCTTTTTTACCGCACCAATAATCATATACGACGGGCCTCTCTTCTTTGAATCTTCCGCGTGGGCCGAATTTTTTCATTGTTCTTTTTTTTTTTTTTTCATTTTTTCTCCCCTCCCCCCCTCGTACAAATCATATTTAATATTCAATTATCTAAAACATTAAAAAATTTCGGCTTGCGTTGACGCTCGCGCCACTCTCGAGTCTTTTTCGTAGATTTCCTTTTTTTTTTTTTTTTTACGTCATTTTCTTTTTAATTTATCATTCTTGGCGCTTTTTTTTCTTCTTTTTGTATTTTTTCTTCTTTTTGTATTTTTTTTTTTTTTGTATTTTTTGTTGCTTTCCTGTTGCTGTTTTCGGTTTTGCCGGTAAATGCTGCCGTGATTGATTTTAACTTTTGCAGGTTAGTGAAATACGGACGCGCATGTCGTTATTTTCTTTTTTTTTTTTTTTCTTTTTTTTTTCTCCCGAATGTTCACAAGACGGAGTATGGTGGAGGAGACGCATCTCCTCGACAGGCTCACGAGATGTTCGGTCGATAATGATCGGATTGGAGACAACATTATTTTGATGGATAAATGAAATTCTCGGCTCAGCATAATAGGATTAGGGGGGGGGGGGAGAGAGAGAAAGAAAGAGTTGGAGTGAGACGCGGGGGGAGTCAACGATCATCCAGTCCCAAAATAATAGATCGTCAAGGGACGAGCGATTTACTCCCCCCCCCCCCCCTCTCCGGATAGGAGGCTCCTTCTATGCAATTCAGTTGTCTTCTTCGTCCTCCTCATCCTCTGAGGGTGCAGCCTCGAGGGCCGTCAACCATTTGTTTACCTGTGGAATGAGTAACGAATAAGAAAAACAAAAAAAAAATTACGATCGCGATGATAAAAATCGTTACGGCTGTTTCAGATTGAATAACGATACATAAAAGATGCATTTGACTTATTGCTCGCTCGGCCGAGTAAATGATTTCGAGCGTTCGTAGAATATATTAAACGGTTTTACGAAAAAAAGAACATTAAAATTTTTTTTTTTTTAAACCAGCACAGAAAACTCACTTCGAACAAGGCGCTGCCTTTGCCAGGATAAGCATCGTTCACGTCCTCCCTCCATTTGGTTAATGCCGCCTCTTCGACGACCGATCGCTGGTAAAGCGCCGCGAACCATCGCAGCATCATGCCTTTCGGTAAATTGTGCGAATACCAAAAGACTTGTAGCGCGTGCACGGCAGTGACCTGTGAGTCAATTGTCGTGAGGAAGGAGCTCAGTAGACGCTCGTATTTACGTAGAAGCGCCGCTTCCTTCTCCACGAGGGCTTTGTCCGGCATTACCGTCGGATCGACGTCGGATGCCAACGTTGTTTCCTAAATTTTTTTTTTTTTTCAAAGATAACAGCATTATAAATCATTTTTAAGATACGAAAAATAGATTTTTCATCGCTCAATGACGAAAAATTTCAATGTTTTGATATTTGAAATTATAATATATATATATATATATATATATATATATATATATTAAGGTGTTAAAAAAAAAATTGGATTTTTCATGCTCCCACCCCTTAAAACTTGAATTTTGATAGAAAAAAATATCCTCCTGAAGAAGGAGCTCTGTAGCTTAAGTGGAAGCCGCCGCTTATTGGACGTTTCTAATTATAACAGCCAATCAACGTCTATGACGAACTTTTTGGAAAGAAAAATTTGAGACCACGGGGGATTTCAAATAAAAAGAATCTTCAATGATTTGAAAATTGTAAACGATATTGCTGAACGGAAAGTAGCTTTGTGCGCGGAATTTAATTCATAACTAAGGATAAAGTTCAAGCGCAATATATACTTTTAGTCGCTGATTTCCACCGAAAGACGTATGACACGTGTAAAAAGGCATCATTGGCATCAATCTTTACCGAAAATAAATAAATACATGACATTTTGCGTTTTTTTTTGTATAAAGTCATAGCGGAAAAATTGTTGGAGGTGAATAAATTTGCTTATATTAGTATCTTCCCTGAGACTAATGATTTCTCATTTCAGCAAAAGAATAAAGAATCATGGAGTACGTATTCGAGTCAAGAAAAAAATGTATCACGAAAAAAAAAAATTTCACCAGATACAAATTGTTTATGACAATAAAAAGTTTTTAATCGCAAAATTATTCATGTGTATAAAATCGATCTGAATTTTTATTTAGAACACGATGGTGTCGGACAAAGCTGTTCAACTTAAAATTGTTTAGAATTTTTTATAAAAAATTATAAATTAGGAATAAATAAAATTTCATTCCATGAAATATTTTTTTCTCAATTTGAAATACAATTCTCATGATCTCAAATTTTTCCTTCCAACAAAGTTCGCCATAGACGTTAATCGGCTGTTATAATTAGAAACGTCCAATGAGCCGGCGGCTTCCGCTTGAGCTACAGAGCTCCCATCTTCGCGAGGATGTTTTTTTTTTTTCTATCAAAACTCAAGTTTTGAGAGATAGGAGCATGAAAAATCAACATTTCGGAATAATTGAGAATTATCGTTGGAAAATACATAATTACTTTTTTTTTCGGATATTTGATCGCGTTATCGCGAAGGTTTGATCGTGAACAGTGCTTACCTGTGTGATGTACTTCAGAAGTACGCTCATCAGAGCATTGATGAAGCCAGGATCGGAATAATGCGCCGGATCGAGATTGTCCTTGATCCACGTCCACAGGGCCTTTGGGCTAGGATCGGATTCCAATTGTCGCCACATATCACCCTGAATCCTCAGCAATGGATAGAGAAACGTCAATTCACGATCCTCGAGTATCTCACCGAGTCTCTCCTTCGTTTTTTCCGCCTCCGGCAGCTGACTCATGAGATTGACCTTGCTCTCGTTGAATATTTGCGTCAGCGCCGCCTTGCCCTGGCTCTTGTGCAATTGCTGAAGCGTCAGGAGAAACAGCGGATGATGCTGACCGTTTTCGGTGATTGCAGCGAGATCCTGCAGCTGCATCAGATGATTTACGATTGCCTTGGCCGTCAGAGATGCCACGTGCGACGCTATACAAGGCACCGTGTTGTCCTTATCGGCGATACTGCTTACGAGCTCCTTCCAGCCCTCGTTCAACTGCTGTCCCGTTATAACGTTTTCCTTCTTCAATTCCGCGACAAGCTTAGCGGCGATCTCGCGCTCGCTATCCCCGCGCTCCAGCGTATTCGTATAAATCGTGCAGACAGCATGACGCAGAAAACGCTCGGGTATCTTGAGATCCTTGAAAGCAGTTATGGCTTCATCTATGTTGGCGTGCGACGCAAGATCGTCCATCAGTGCATTGACCTTTTTCAAAACTTCCTCGCGAGTCGGTCCCTTGTCCTTGCGATCTCTTGCCTTGTCCCTCTTGTCGACCGGTCCCTGCTTTATCACTATCGCCGGCGCCGTTTCCTTTGGCAACGGCGGCAGACTTGGTTTTATCGTTGCCGCACGCAGCATTGGTGTTTCCGCTATACGTCCTGTGAACATCTCTGTACGAGGCAATTTTTATTTACATTATACATTCTATACATTATACATTCTAGAGTTAAATATTTATAGTATATATATTAGGGTGGATCAAAAAATTAAAAAACTTTTGGCTACCCTCAAAAATCAAAGATATCATTGAAATAAAGGTCTCCGTGCAATGATTCGATTTTTTGACAATATATAGGGGGTGCGCGGGACGTTTAGAAACGCCATTTTTAGCGTTAAATTCACTTTATCACTGATAACCGGAAACAGTTCATTCCAAAAATTCTGATTTTTTTATATAAGGTGCCCAGATATGTACCCTTTCAAACCCACATTCACGGAACATTAACAGATGGTTCATATCTTCGAAAAAAATCTCTGAAAATCAATATTTTAACTATTTTTCAATTATACCTATCGTTAAATGTTGATTTTTTTTCTTCTAAAACGTTTTTGTATTTGTTCCATCTTTTTTTTCTTGTGAAAATCGGTATCGGTATTGCTTACAATGCGAAAATTGCTGAATAATAAATCTTTATTTTGGAAATTTTCATATTCACGAAAAAAATGGTATGAATCAATAAAATATAAAAATTAATAATATATATATAGTATATAATATAATATATATAATAATATATATATATGTTAATAGTAATAATATATATATATAGTATAATATATTTATACAATAGAGTTAATAATTAAGGGCATGCGAAATTACTGAAAATGCTGTGAACGTACTTTACGCGAAACCGATTGTAGTACCCTTATGATAAATTTCATTAAATAAATAAAATAAATATATATATATATATATATTTCTTCTTGTGTTATCAAACGTCCGAATAACGGTAGACAACGGATTCGTGACGACAAACGGGTACAAACAACTCACCGCTGTTCAGAGGTAGATTGGGCTTGATGTTGGCTTGCTTGAATATGGAAGTGACCGATGGTCTCAGAGACACCTCCTCCGTATGTCCGATCAGTATTTTGCTCTTGTTAAATCGTAGCGGTTCTTTATTGCCATCTGAAAATTCGTGTTTTTATATACGAGGAAGTAAAAAAAAAAAGGGAGGGAGGGGGATTAACAAAAGAAAGCCCGAAATATACGAATGATCGTTGAAACGATTGAAACTCACTGTTGTTGTAATTCTGGGGGGAATTATGCTGTTGCTGATTGTGTTTTCCCTGATAATTGTTCTGATGACGATTCTGATTCTGATAATAGCCGGTAGCGTTGCGCTGATTGTGACGATAGCCACCGGGATTGGCGTTGAAGCCGTTCGGACTGAAAGGCGATGACATGCCGAACGAGGGAGACGTTAGGGGTATACTCCCGACCATGTCCATGTCGAGACGTCCCATTTTCCTCAGAAAATCAGCACCCAGACGATCCTCGCCCCGTCTATTGTGATAACCACCACCGGGTCCGCCTCCGACGCCTCCTCCACCGCCGCCACCGCCTCCGCCGCCTCCGCCGCCTCTCGTTGAATCGTCGTGATCATTGCGGATCTGATTTATCGGCATCGGGCCCTCGTTGCTGGTGGCCTTGCGCGGTATCCAACCGTCTCGGCGCAGCTCGATAACGTCGCGTAGCATAAAACGGATGCGCAGGGGTAGTTCGCTGCTCTCTGCAAGCGAGCTCATACGCTTGAAGTACTGAACCATGAGACATCGGCCCTTATCCGAGTCAAGGATACGACCGCATGTCCGCATAATCTGGCATAGGCACTCGATGTCCTCGGCCACGTCCCCCCTGGATCCCCGTCGCCTTTTCTCCGACAATAATTGCTGGATGCACAGATGTAAGATATTCTCCGACACGATCTCGAGCTTGCCCAATTCTCCGATGAATTTGATGTTACCGAGCATCTTTCTCTTTGCCAATTGGCGTCTCTCCTCCTCCTCGGGGCCGAGCTCATCCTGATTCTCGAACGCCTCGCTTGCCTTCGAACGATTCTCAAATTCGACCTTGCACTTGTTGAGCAACAATAGCCTGAATGTGCTTTGAGCTTTTTGACCATCGACGGTGGGTTTTTGCGATTCAAAGTTTGGTGCTTCGTCGGACAGCCGCTTGCACAGCTGTGCGTACATAGAACTGTACTTGGGCTCATCGAGTGCTTTATCAAAGATCTGTAAGCAAAAAAATATACAGCCCCCGAGGTTTCGGATGTGCAAACAACGCGGATTAAATCGTTCCGGCATAATCGAAACAACATTTTTATCTTTATCTGTATCATGTGTATATATTTTTTATTCTCTTTTTTTTTTTTTTTTTTTTTTTTTTTTTTTTGTACATCACACCCGCCCCGACGAACGGAATGAAACAATTACGACTCACCAATAAAATGACACCTTTGAGAATCACATCGGAATTGAGATCGACTTTGAGCAGGTCGTTGCTCAGCTTTGCGAACTTTTCCGGTGTGAGCTTGTTAAGAATACCCCGCACCCTACGGAAGATGAAATCATTTCGGCCTTCTGGGGTGAGCGCATCGCGTCTAACAGTTGAAGGAGGGATCCAGCGTCGCTCAGTGGATAGGGAGCGATTATCGTCCCTGGAAGGCATCGAACTTTTTAATCTCGGTTTGGAAATTTTTCCCGATCAGACACGAGGTTATTTTTTGTTTTTGTTTTTGTGGGTTTTGTTTTTTTTTTTTGTTTTTTTGTTTTTTTGTTTTTTTTTTTGGCAGTATAGGTAGTATAAGCAGCTCGTGGCAAGACTCTGTCTTTACAGCCCCAAGTTTGTGGACCCTGACCTTCCTCCCGAGACACGAGAAGCACCCCCCGGTCCTGTGGGGTTGTCCGTTGTTGCGCGTGTGTTGGCCCCCTGAAGTGATAAATCACAGCACGCAGAACTTTCTGTAGGAAGCTGCAACAAACGACGCAGAAACAAACCAAAACGAATCTTCATTATTTTTTTTCAATTTACAATTCACGATGTATCCTCCTCAATTTTGAAGAATAAATTTATCATTATTGGTTCTGTCTGTTAATAATTTCATTCGATCTTCTCTTGCCATCTTGCCGAACCTTGGACACCTCATTCTCGCCAATTCATTTTCGCTTTTCTCGCTGTTTTCTCGCATTCGTACTCATAGTCAATAAACATTCGAGCATTCGAGGACGTGGTGCACTCCATCCTTCCTACCACCCTGACCCATATATACGCACGCGCGCGCGCGCGACTCTCTCGCTCTATACATACTTTGTGATAATGACTCGACGTTGCAAGTCTCTCGCCATGCTCGAACGATCGTGTTTACGTGTGTATGTATAAATCTCCGAAGTATGGAATCGTTAGAACCGAGTGATGGAGACCTTGCGATCGCTTACGAACAGTAAAATGACTCAAATCACTTCTAACTACTTGCCAAGGAGGAACGACTATTCGAGAAACCTTATACGCAATAAATATATATACTAATCGAGCCTTCAGCGAATATTCATTATTAGCTTTTCAACCAAGTTTAGCAACGTGCTTGTGTAGTTGAAAAAAAATTCGTCCAAACGTTGAAACACTTGCGCTCTTTCTCAGCATTGTTTTCCCTACCAATCGCTCTCTCTCTCTCTCTCTCTCTCTCTCTCTCTTCTCTTCCGGGTAAAAGTATTCTCTCCTGTGAGCACGCAAACCACGCGTGTTGGATCTCCAACTCGGAGCTCTCCTTTTAATCGCCTAAATCTTCATTCATTCACTGGCCAAAGACTTTCATTCTGTCCAATTAATGCCCAAGAGATGCGGGTAATCGCGATGAAATCCGCTGTATACTTGTAAAATTTGAAACTCTACGCCACGTTCGCCTAATGACACTGAAAACGATGGCAATCATTACCACGTGGGATCGTCTCGTGAAAGAAAGTTGAAGATTGCAGGACGATGGAGATAAGAAAATTTGCAAACTCGTGGTTAAACTGCATGATTGTTTTGTTTACGAAGAATACACGAGGAGAAACGGTATCGCGATGAAGAATTTTTATTTTGTCTTTCAATAAGAGGTATCAGCAACAGAGTGGATTATTTATCGTCACCAGCCAAACGAATGAATATTAATGTAAATATCTGAGTCATTGATTATTTCAGATAAATGACGACTCGAAAAGAAGAAAAAGAAAAACTTTCATAATTTACAAAACAGCAACATGAAAATATTATTTGCATTGCGTATTCACGAGAATAATTGCCAACCTTTGTATACACATTGGTAGTAATTTTTTTTTTAAATCTTCAATCGAATGTTGCAATGTCAAATAAATGTGTATTGTGTTCGAGAAAAAAAAACAAAAACAAAAATTGTATCAAGGTATGTAAAATGAAGAAATTGATATTTCGACGGATTACTCATTGGCTGGGCGACTACGAGACGGGGAGAGAATACCCTCGTGCGAGGAGTAGTGGCCCATAGCAACGATGGAAAATTCTCGTTAGTGAGCGAGATCCTCGGTGGCATATTTGCCCAGGATTCGTCTATGTAGAATCGTGAATCAGGTACGACTTTGATCTTGATGCACGAAAGAGGATTCGAGGTGAATCTTAGCTTTGCCACACTAGGTGATAGTCACACATATGTGGGGCGCGGCTCATGGTCAGACGGTCAATGACCCTCCTTCCTCTTTCTCATATCAACATACGAGAGCTGCGCTTTTGCTCTCTCAGCCTGCTGCTGCTGCTGCAGATTTTCTCATCGTTCCCCTGTTCGCGCAGCGTGGCCCGGTGGAGGTCGCACGACTTTGGCCGGTGGAGGTCGTTCGACTCTGCTCGGAAGAGATCGGGTGGTGGGGGGGGGGGGGGGGGGGGGAGCTCTCTTTCGAACAACGCGCTATATGTATGTCTATGCGTGGATGTGTATGCGTGGAACGTTCCAGGACAAATCGACAGATCTATGACCCTCAACCTCTTGGGATTGGCCTAAAAAATTTTGGCTACACTCCAGAGTGTCCCGAGACTCGGTTATATTTTTTTTTCTTCATTTTTATCAATTTTTTTGACACAAAAAAAACATAAATGAGCGTATACTCTCTCCGAGACTTGTGCTTAAAATTTTTTTTGTAACCGTGGGAGGCTTTGAGTTTTTTTTTAGATCTTACAATGAAGACTTTTTGCTTAACATCATTGAAGTCTTTTCGGAGTAAAAAATCATTGGAGCTCGGTTTGTAGAATTAACTTAAAAATTATCTGACACCTAATTATTTTTTGGGGTGAATTTTTTGTAGAAACAATTATGAAAAATATTCATGAGAGTTCGGATTTTAATGGGATAGGAAAAAAAATTGTTGGACCGAATTTTAACGGAAGACAATGACGGAGACCTTGCGATTTTGCCTAGAACGCACCACACACACACGCACACACAAACACACATATATATGTGTGTATATGGTATTGCCCTTGCATCCGGAGTGTGAATCGCGTATAGTGCGTTCCTCACGCTATAGTGCACAACACCGATTCACTCGCGGATGATACTTTGGTGTGTTTCTCTGTCACCAGGAGGCAAATGAAATGCTTATTTGCAGCCTCGTATCTCGCGAGTATAGCGCCCTGGGCAAAATAGTCGACCATCGCGATTCGGAATTGCCGTCCGTTGGGTCGCCAGTTGGACGACCCTTCGGGCGTGGGCGAACCGGCTATGTTCCACTCGACGGGGCTCATGAACCGACATCCCTGCGCATTATGTATATCCCATGTGGTGTTTCACGCATCAAAGTATACCATACTCCCAATCAGTTTCGTTATTCGTCATAAAACCCTGTACTGCCATTAGCCTTTTCCTACACCTTTTTTTTCTTTTACTCAAAAAATCGATGATTCACGATGATGCTCGTAAAAGCAAAAATACAAGAATTTTTTTTTTCCTCTTTTGGAGTAACTTTTACAAGAATCGCGACAAAACGTACGGGTCTTTTTCGAAAATACTCTGGACTCGTCTGTAATTTTTTACACGAGCGCCTCTAACTTTTACTGCAATTTTTTAAAATGAAAACCCTGTACCGCTGATTTTTTCCTATACCTTTTTTTTTTACTCAAAAAATCGATGATTCACGATGTTGCTCGTAAAAGCAAAAATACAGGGATTCTTTTTTTTCCTCTTTTGGAGTAACTTTTACAAAAATCACGGCAAAACTTACGGGTCTTTTTCGAAAATACTCTGGACTCGTCTGTAATTTTTTACACGAGCGCCTCTAACTTTTAATGCAATTTTTTTAAATGAAAACCCTGTACCGCTAATTTTTTCCTATACCTTTTTTTTTACTCCAAAAATCGATGATTCACGATGATGCTCATAAAAGCAAAAAAATACAAGGATTCTTTTTTTCTTCTTTTAGAGTAACTTTTACAAGAATCACGGCAAAACTTACGGGTCTTTTTCGAAAATACTCTGGATTCGTCTGTAATTTTTTACACGAGCGCCTCTAACTTCTACTGCAATTTTTTGAAATGAAAACCCTGTACCGCTAATTTTTTCCTATACCTTTTTTTTTACTCCAAAAATCGATGATTCACGATGATGCTCGTAAAAGCAAAAAAAATACAAGGATTCTTTTTTTCTTCTTTTAGAGTAACTTTTACAAGAATCACGGCAAAACTTACGGGTCTTTTTCGAAAATACTCTGGACTCGTCTGTAATTTTTTACACGAGCGCCTCTAACTTCTACTGCAATTTTTTGAAATGAAAACCCTGTACCGCTAATTTTTTCCTATACCTTTTTTTTTTTACTCCAAAAATCGATGATTCACGATGATGCTCGTAAAAGCAAAAAAATACAAGGATTCTTTTTTTCTTCTTTTAGAGTAACTTTTACAAGAATCGCGGCAAAACTTACGGGTCCTTTTCGAAAATACTCTGGACTCGTCTGTAATTTTTTACACGAGCGCCTCTAACTTCTACTGCAATTTTTTGAAATGAAAACCCTGTACCGCTAATTTTTTCCTTTACCTTTTTTTTTTACTCAAAAAATCGATGATTCGCGATGTTGCTCGTAAAAGCAAAAATACAGGGATTCTTTTTTTTTCCTCTTTTGGAGTAACTTTTACAAAAATCGCGGCAAAAATTACGGATCCTTTTCCAAAACACTCTGGACTCGTCTGTAATTTTTTACACGAGCGCCTCTAACTTTTACTGCGATTTTTTAAAATGAAAACCCTGTACCGCTAATTTTTTCCTATACCTTTTTTTTTTACTCCAAAAATCGATGATTCACGATGATGCCCGGTAACAGCACGAGTTCAGGGATTCTTTTTTTCCTCTTTTGGAGTAACTTTTACAAGAATTGCGACAAAACTTACAGGTCTTCTTCCAAAACACTCTGAACTCGTCCGTAATTTTTTTACATTTGTAAAAAATGCGCCTGTAACTTTTACTGCATTTTTTTTCTCCAAAATTACTTAAAAAAGAAAAAAACGCACTAATTAAAATTGACGAAACATCTTTATTTTTTTTTTTCCTAGCGTACGTATTTTCGAAATTATCGGATCGAGACGTTTCGTGGATTCTCTCGACACGTTTTCAAAGACAAAGACAAAAATTGAGGAAAATTATTTTCACAAATTTGAACTACACCAAAGCCTCAGACCCGCATGTGCATGCTGGCACGGCTAAACTCCACATGAAATTTTCATTCCAAGCGAGTTTGTAACTGGAGATCGAAGCAAGTTTTCGAATAAATTTAATCCAGAAACCCTCGTTGTTGGTCAAAAATCATTCGCACAGTGTTTTTCAATTACCCTCTCTTCCTGCACTCTTAACAGCAAAAAAAAAAACAAAAAAAAAAGTGTTATCGAGGCTCGTGCTTGGGTAGGATTGCGCGAAATTGCGAAATTTTTGTTCGTGTATGAGCGGACACGAGTGGACTTTTTTGCACTTGTCGAGAAGCCTGAGATGAGGTATAATGGATCTTTGTATATATAGACAAGGCTACGAGAAGCGATTTCCGAGGATATCGTCGTGTGCATCAATGCGTAGCGGGTTTGGTGGGATTGTCGAGAACGAGAGAGAGAGATAGAGAGAAAATGAGAGGGGAGGCAAGCAAGGCGAACCGCGAACAAAGAGATAGCGATGGAATGACGTAAAACCAGCTCTCTTGAGGATCCTACCTCGATCCAATGACAACGAGCTTATACCACACGGTAAAAACGGTGGGACAGTCCGCTCGCTCTATGTCCCCTCGCGCTCGTTCTCGCAAATCCCCCTTCTCGCCCATTATTTTATTCCTCGTGACACGTCACTGTTGCGCAGCGACGTATGCACCTCTCTCGAACCGTGCAAAAGAACTGCGAGGCTTATTCAAAAGAACGAAAAAAAAAAAACTATTTTCTTTTCGGCCAACCCAAGCATCATGAGACACAGGACATCCTGAGGTCGAGCAAAAGATCTCGTGAAGTATCACGAAACGACTAACCAACTCGAGGTCGTTTGGAGAATTTTACGATTTACGAATCGTTTAGAAATTGAAAGTTTGAAAAAAAAAAAAATCAAGTTTTGCGCTGCGTGCTACGAGCTCAACGCGAGACAGGAAGATGCATGTGCATATCAATCTTTATAATCACTGGTACGGTTCGAAAAATGTAAAAAATTTTTTCTATCACGTTCCTTAGGCAAAATTCTTGCCCCTTTCAAGTGAAAAATCGTTCTCGCACAAGCTGAGGGGCCAGGCGATTTTTTTTAAACCTTAAATTTCGAAAAATTCAACATTTTATTCATTTTCTTTTTTGTTTCTTTGTGGTACGCGGGAAACCATACTAAATTTTTCCGGGTAGAATTTATTCTTAAGATTTGAGGGAAAAAAAAAAATGGAGCGAAAAATCTATACGCGGATAACTTGGTCAAGAAAAAAAGAATTTGCAAAAAGTTTAAATTTAGCGATATCCATAAATTCTCCCGAAAACTATTTTTTTTTTCTTTTTTTTTTGGGGAAAAAATAAAAAATACAAGAATCTCAATGAAGAACGCGATAAAGAAGAAAAAAAAACAAATTGAGCTCATTTAATTAATTTAATTAATTAAATAAGAAACAAAAGAATTTTTCAATCTCTAAACGGCGATAATATATATGTATGAACGAATTTTTTTTTTCTCTAATTATTCCAAAAACAAATTGTACATATACCCAACTAATAGGATAGTGAAAATGAGCAAAAAATTGTTTTATTTTTATTATATATTAGAAATTTATGTATATATAAGATTATTATTATATATATTATGATATACATATATTATAAATATGAGAACGAAGAGAGATCAAAACACGTTCAATGTTTATGTCTCGTTTGTCCAATAAGTTTTTTTTTTTTTTTCTTTACTGTCTTTTTTCTTCGTTTTATTCGTTCGCAATCTGGGCCAACCGGTCAGTTATGACGAGTGTTGCCATTAATACCTTACGCGTTCAAAAGAGACACGTATGAACGAAGTGTATGTGTGTGTGTGTGTGTGTGTGAGAGAGAGAGAGAAAGAGAGAGAAAGAGCAACGATGTCGACAAACTGACTGAAAAGAAATCAGCTCGTCTATTCATAGGCCGATAAGCGTTTGTCAAACCGACAAAGAGAACAAACGACTAAGTACCCAAACGGATCGATCGAATAATTTTTTTTTTTTTCATAAATTAAAAAAAAAACTCAAGTTCGATCGAAATATTTATTAGTCATTGGAAATTCGATTGACGAAAAATGCCAATACCGTTGCTCAGTCGGAATATCAGGACAATGACGAATTATGAGATACGAGCTTTCCCATTCTTTGATCATATGACGTCAACGTAACGGTGACTTTGAACAAAGGGGCGAAAAAAAAAATGCCACATGACACATTCATTTTCGAGATATAATTTGTGTCTTGTTTATACAGCGAGATTAAATTTCTGCCAGTTTGGACGATTTTTTTCCCCATGTCCGATAAACGAATCACACACGTGTCAGGCCACGTAGATATGCAGATATATGTACTATATGTCATGTTTAATGTAAACTGAGTACGAATAATCGGGGGGGAAAAAAATAACCATACAATTTTTTAAGTAATTTATCACAGGACGGCAAAAAAAATTCCTAATTCGTTAACATTTTCACGAAAATTGCTCAAAGTAATTTTTCTTTATGGTCGGGCTACTTAATTCTTCATTTTTCACTCATCACAGTGCAAAAAAAAGGAGATCCAAATTTAAAAAAAATATAAAAAAAAAAACAATATGTTAATAAAAACATTTTGACACTTCGATATTATTTCAATCAGTGAAAATTTTAGAAAAGTCCTTGGCCCCGGAAAATTTTTTTAAAAAAGAAACAATTTATTCCAATTTTTTTTTTTCAATTTTCGCGGTTTTTAATCAATTTTTTGTTCGAAGAATCTGATCTTTATTGAAATGAAAAATAGTACATTGTTGCAATGTATGCGTAGATTAAGAAATGAAATCGACGAGCAATAAATTTCATTAAATTCGTAATAATGGTGTTTGCATTAATAATTATTTTGATCGGGATAAAAGGCACTTTGGATGAAGGAAATAGCATAAAAAGTGTGGGCTATCCTCATCAGAATATACCATATGCAGATGAATATATATGAATACGAATATAAATATTCAAGCGCAGCTCAGATAAGACACAATGCTTTGGAGAAGCAGAGTAAAGCGCAGCAAGTCGGATGAATAGAAGTGGAGAAACGTCAGAAGCCCAAAACGGCATTGGAACACGCGTTCACGAGTCGTTGGAAAGCAATGCCTTACGGATATGCGTGTATGCGTGGTGAGCCTTGTGCGCCCTTGCTGTATATCTAAGCACACGCACACACTAGAGACGACTATTCTATTCCCGTAATGTGTATATGGCTGCAATGGCTGCACTTGTTTACGTGACCAAACTGACGCCTGAACGAATGTGCCAGGGGAAGAGCGCGTACATTGGAAGAGAGAGAGAAAGAGAGAGAGAGAGAGAGAGGGAAAGACAGAGATTGAGAGAGAAGCCTTACCCAGGCAACGCATATATAGATACTTCTTTATAATTCTCGAAAAGTTATTAAATTTTCCTTTCCAAAAATCATTATATTTTTTCGTGGAAATAATAAAAAAAAATTTCAAACGTATACGACCAACAAATTTACGAAATAATTCTATTGTCTCGGGTATATAAAAAAAAAATAAATAAATAAATAAAGCGCCACTTCAGTTGCACGGGGGCGCATAAAGTAGATCGAAAATGAGATTTGTGATAATAATTCGATTGAATTAATAGCAAAAGCGAGAAAATTTGTTAGTAATCGGGTCTGCGTGATCGGGGGAGGGGGCAATCGAATGGGGCTTCCTCGAAAGGGGTCGCGAACGATATTTGAATTCTTTGCAATACGAGATTAGTGAGAATGGGGTCGTGGCCGATAATAAAAGTCAATACGCTCGAGGATCCAAGGGGCTGAGACCGAGGGGGGAAGGATACGAAAGAAATATTGAATTTCCTTATATTTTCCATGCGATACGAGAGAAATATAGTACGCGTGAAAACTCTAGAGCATCGCGATATCAAGGCAAAAAAAAAATTATTCACGAAATTAAAAACAAGTTCATGGAGTTAAATCGCATTTCTGAGGCAAAACGCTAGACGCTATTTTAAAAAGGGAGGGAGGGGGGGGGGGAGAAAGAAAAAAGAAATGAGGATTCAAGAACACGAAGAGTTATTTTACTTGGTAATTGGACGAAGGTATCGACCAGCGTCGATGTATAAATGATTCCAGACTCGCTCGCTGCTCCCCGCGTTTTAACAAAGAATTTTTTTTTCTTTCGTCTATGTACCTCGGAGTACATCGAGGAGAAATTCTACGAAGAGCCCGATATTAATACTTTTTCGAATGATGCGATGATGAAAGGAAAGATATTTGGCCGAAGCCATAGAACCACAGAGAAGGCTCTAGGGTCGAAGAAGAGAAAAGAGTCGTGTGTGACTCGAGTAAAACGTCAAACTCGTGGAGTGCGTGGTCGAGTCTTGGGGGAAAAAAAAGAGATTTGATGAGAGAGCCATTTTTCACTCGGGAATTGAGATGAAAAACACGAGGAGATCGACATGTCCAGTCGATTATTTCGTGTTTTCACAGGATTAAAATTCGAAATCATTCAGAGTTTAGAAAAATGGAAGAGATGCGCCCGTACAGCCGACATGACGCACGACATGGACACGACGTTCGGTAAAGACGAGGGGGGAGGCTAGAGAGAGGGCAGAAATTTCCACAGCATAGAGCCCGACCCGTCGAGAATATTCCACATTAACGTACAACATCGCGATAATTATTCGTTCTCACGTATTTTTTATTAAATCCATGCAGTTCAGTTTACCAGATCTTATAGATTCGCGACACCAACACTTTTACGATTATATATTCACTATTTCAATCACTCAAACGAAAAGATATCACAGGAGCATTTACTTACGGTCGACGGTTGTTGTTTGTGAAGGCTTTCGCAATCTGTCGGTCGTACTCGGAGACTTCCGCAGGAGGGGGGGTATACGTCTTGTCAAGTCAACGTCCGACGTTCGACTAACCTATGATTTTACTGCTTCTATGCTGATACACGGCTTACGAAATATATCGCGATAAATCGTAACGGTTCTCTGAGCTAATTATCAAAAACGCAGAAACGCTGAACCTCCGGTATAAATTGATCGAGAGACATCTTTCACCTTTAATTTGACTCTAATAGTGTCGACACATCCGACGTGATTTTAGATACTTCCGCACCAATAGTGTCAAATTCGTGTTTCATTACGTTCTAACAAAATTTTCACGACGTTCTTTATCGCCTTTTTTATATGTTTATTCAATATTTGATAATTAATCGATAAAGTTTCGAGTAATGCGTGCAAGATTGTGGATATCGTTCGAAAGTGACATTTGACCAATTAGTACTCGGAATGCCGGTGCATCAGCCAAAAGTTCTATAATCAACAGTGTGCTCATAGCACGGAGTAACCTAACCGATGAATTATTTATGTACGAGATTGGAATACGAATGAATTTTCTGCAGGTACGACGATTCGGGACAAAAAACAAAATCTTTCACAATATTTTTGCCAATAAAATATTTATTTTTCAAAATAAAACTCTGGCGTATCTATGATAACTGTATTTTAATACGAAGAGAAAAAAATATTGATGGCCCCCACCCCGCCTCTCGAGAACGCAGACCGCTGCCAAGGGGCAATGAAACATGAAGATTATCCGTCTAGAATAACGTCCCCGGCGCAGCAGACATCGATCAGGCAACTGTCATTTTCCAAGTTCGGTGCCAGGGACAATATCACTAGTATTCACCTTTCTTAAATGCATAACAACACAACGATTTATCAGTGAAGATTGAGAATACGTGTAACAAAACCATTCAGGTTTGTTAAAAATTATAGCAAATGTCATTGCATGATAAGTCCGCGTATTATCATTTCATATCAAAATACATTCTTGCATGAACTTGCAATTACCAATTGGAGCTTATTATTTTTAATAAAAGATTTTTAATGCAATGTTACACCCACGCGTGAGCAATTTAATTTTAAAATCCATATGATATTCAATTTTCAAAGTAGCTCAGATAGTAACAAATTAGTCAGTTACATTTTTTTTATAATTCTGCGGTTCGGCAATTACAATTATCATTCTTCATATTATGCTTGTATGCTATAAATTTTCAAATGCAATCGCTCATTCACATTGATCATCGATGTAATAATAGAAAAAAAAAAAAAAAACATTTAATAACGAAAAAGTACATGACGTTACTAGAGTTAAGAAAAAAAAAAAATTGAAAATCAGATATTTTTTATTCTCTTGTAACAAGTAAGCCTGTACATAATATTTCTCCTACAAGATGAAACAAATGTCATTGTAGACGGTCTGGAATGATTCATAATCAATTGTCACGTCTCTTGGGGCTATTTATAGTGGTATCGGTAACATTGGGAAAATATGCTCATTTCCGGGCCAATAATTCCCGCAATAACGTCAAAAAAAAAAAATCCGCAATTGAATTTGTAAATTTTCAGTATGGCGCATAGTTCTCAAACAACCGGCTATGGGTCGACGGACCAACGAAACGACGTACCTGATGTGGGCTTCAGTCCCACCGAACTTTACATTCTCAGCGAAAGCATCACCACCAATATCTATACAATAAATTCAAGCTGGCGAATTCTCCAACATTCTTATAACAATGTTGGAACTTACAAGGACAGTCAGGGCCTCAGGGATAAAGTGTTAGATACCCATATATCGCATATAATATCTTTATTTGCCCAGAAATTATCAATTTTCAATCTCGAATAATTCACATCGCCGAATTATTCACAATTCTTAGGCATGCAACGCAACTGAGCACCAATCAGGTGGTGGCTCGTACTACCAAGGACATCGCAAGACTGACTGTCCTAATGAGGCGAGGGGATAAGCAACAAAAATTGCAAATCGAAAAGCTCACAGCCGATTTCACGGATGCCCTTCAAAGATACTCGGACATGCAGAGAGTACGTTGATCATCCATGTCATAAAAATATTAAATCTGTTTTAAATACATGAAACATGGTGACGAGCGTAAGAAAATATTTTAAGATTGATGTTTAAGGATTATTTCGAGTTACAATTGTTTGGGCGCGGAAAAAAAAAAATAACCACGTTGCTATATTGCGAATCGGTAATTTTCAACACCTGTGTTAATTTAACATCGTTGACTCCGACGTAAATTCATTGCAGTCCATCGCCGACAAGACGAAGAGGCATATTCTAACGTCGGCGAGTAACGCGGATAATAACGTCGACGACGCTGATAATTCGGAAAAACAGAGCTTAATTCAGGCACAATTGGAAGACGAGAAGAGGGCTGAACAAAGGTTCGTAAGAACAATCAATACTGCGTTGTAGTTGCGACCCCTTTTTTTTTTTTGCCCCAGACAACTATTATTCGCGATAATACCGCGGATAATCCACGCAGAGATACTTATATCCTCGGGTTTTATGTTTTTTTTTTTTTTAGGGCTCTTGAGTTTGATCATGGATTAATATTGGAGCGCGAGGACAGGATAAGGCGGACCGAAGGCGAAATATTGGATGTTAATCAGATAATGCGAGAGCTTAGCGTACTCGTCTATCAGCAAGGTGACATGGTCGGTGAGTCGAGGGATTTCTTCATCTTTTTTTTTTTTTTAATTAAATCTTTGCCAGTTTACGTTTAAATGTCTCGTTCAGAAAGATATTGTAAGTTCGTGAACGATGCTGTTCCAGACACTATCGAGAACAGTATCGAGAACGTTCATGGAAATGTGGAATTGGGAGCTCAAGAACTTGTCAAAGCCAGCACTTATCAGAGCCAATATCGACGTAAAGTGTGCATTTTATTGTTAATAGCGCTCGTCATCGTAATCGTACTGATAATCGTTCTAGTCACGAAATTAAGTTAGCCCTTTCGGCCCCTGTAGGCCCATCGTGTCTCTCTCTCTCTCTCTCTATCCGTTTTATACGTGCTCGACGAGGGTTGTCTCAATCTATTACGCTTTTTGATTATCCCCGAATTCACTAAACATTCACGAGAATTCATTGATTCACGAGATCATCTATTGGTTGTTGTCGCCCACGCACAAAAGTAATTCAGGAATTATCGCTTGTCCATAATATAATTTCCCGTTGATAGTGTGTCATTTTTTTTTTTTTTTGTTGTAATCAATTATATTGTTATTGTTATATTACGGAGGAGTCCCTGTCGCGATCGAGATATAAGGGCTACGTGGCCAAAGTATGTACGGCAAAGATGAACGCCAAAATGTCCTTTTTCTTTTTTTTTCTCTTTTTCTTTTTTTTTTCACTCTAGCATTGTTCGAGATAAATTTTTCAAACAGTCTCGCGTGGCTGTGATAATTTTTTTTATGACAAAGCTTGTGGAAAACAAGTCGAAACTTATTTTATCATTTATGCATGAAAAATCCTTCGCGCATACGTTCGTGTATTTATTTGAACGCTCAATTATGAATTTTTTTCATTGCCTCCCGCCACATTTCGTCGTACAGCATAAGTGTAAAGAAAAAAAAAAAGTACACGCTTCGTGATTTAATCAGCTTAGACTATTGAAATAATTGAATCTGTTGTTTTTTGTTTTTTGTAAAAAAAAACCGGATACAGAAGTGTCGCTGCGAATTAAAAACCCGTGCGTCGCATGATGCAGCTCCGCGAATATTGTCTCAAGTGCATCATACGTACGGTAAATAATTATTCTTATGGAAAAGCAGCGAGTATCTTAGCTCGAATGATTAAAATCTTTTGGACAAAAGAAAAACCAGTTCCAATAACGATTGAGACAGCCAATTTTTTCGAGGCCCAATTTGATTATTACCGCTAATTATTAGGCATTCCAAAACCCAAAAGTTCATCAAATACACTATCATTGAAGAACAGAACAATATATATATATATAACGAATATTGTATATACCGCTAAATGAATTTCGTTCCGAGTAATTAAGATTGTAACACTGGCACTAGGCAATTGTTAACTTGTACGCGAAATCAAAGTGATAATTTAATTCTATACTATTATATCAAAACGTACTATTAATAAAGAAGAAAAGGAAATTAAATATATATTGTGCTAATATAAAAATGCATCTTTCATTAGCCGTATTTTCATAGTGCAGATTGGATGGTCCAAGTTTTCGGTCAACCTCTCGCAGAGGTCACATGGGATTCAAGAACTGATTAACGCCACGCCTATTTATTCATATTCCTTTATTATTAAGTGTATCCAACATCATATAAATAACTCGATTTTCTTAACGAAAATGTAACACCTGTACTTTACTGATCCTAAAAGCTTTATCGTCTGGCAGTCAACGCTACTCTTGGTTAAAATTAAATAGGCACTTGAATAGGCCTATAAATCTTTACACGATATCAGCATAAGTATACATATTATGAAGGCATAATATTATCACCGTAATTACTAATCGCAAGTGGCAAGATTCTCCGCATACACATTTATGATCGTAATATCAGAGCAAAAAAATTTTTTTTTTTAATGTCTGAATATAAAACGCAGTAATATATACGTGTGGATATATATATATATATAAAACATTGAGCTTCGGACGGAAAACGATTGTCTATTTAGTAGTTGTATATACTGCAATGGCGATAAGTCCACCGAACGACGCTCCATATCTATCATTATAACAAACAAAAAATCTATCAAAATAACATTCCATCGATGCAGCGCATGCATATACATTTCTTGCAGTGGACTCTCGCGGATCTTCGATCCAACGAAAGTGAAGCTGTATCGCAGCATTCACCCCTTCGATCTTATGTAATATAATTCAATACAAGAATATATGTATAACATTACCATCGTGATATAATATTATATATATATATATATATATATATATATATATATATGTTCGTCAACAGTCTATCTCTTGCTTATGTAAATGAGAATCACAATAATTTCCGCATAATCTTTTTATAAGTTTCAGGTCTTGAGCTTGCTCTGCGACTGTGGTCGTCTCGCTTTTATCCTGGCTTGCAGCGTTAGTAAAAGACCAGCCAGAACATCGTGATTTGGCAATTTTTTGGCAAACAACAAACGCTTAACGGAATCATCATATGTCATTAAGGCAACCATATTTTGCAACAAAAAGCCTTGGCAGTACTCCAATAGTTGTGCGGCGTTGTAGACCTGTGGGGGTAAGAAAAATAATGTAAAACAAAAACATCGATATACGGAGCCGAGATGCAGCGAACGATGAAAAAATTCCATTATTCGGAGACTCTTGTGATGCAAAGAGGAAAAAAAAAAAAAAAAAAAATACCTTTGCGTGAATATAAGTGGAGACGATATTGTCGAGATCGACCATGGCTGAACATTGAGCCTCGCAAAATCGTAATAGACCATCGAGCTGAAAAAAATTTGCAGCTGCCATTAATTCCAATACGTCGCTCTGATTCACTTTCAGTGTTGCGCAGCCTCCGTGATACAAAAATTCCATCACCATCTGGAAATATAATGAGAAATATTGTCATCGGGCGTTCATAGGACAGAAATATCGAGGGGACGACTTTTATGCGCACGACTCTGCTGGCAAAATTTGAAATAACCGAGATGGCGGCTCGAGATTGGCTTTTTATACGGCAAGTATGGAAAAAAAACATCGAAAAGCTTACATGAATATAAATAAATTATCATGTATAAAAGTATAATGCATAAATGTTGAACAATTATTGTTACATTTTTTAAAATTTAATAACAATTATTATCGTATCTTGTGATAATCGCTCGATTTTTGCGCGCAAAATAACAATTTTGGGCGACCATAACATTTTCAAACGCCAGCCCAGGCGATCGGTAATTTTTCATCCTCAAATTTAGCAAAAAAAAAAAAACGAAAAAAATCATATATATAGCGATTATAGATTCGTGTGCGTACTTGAAATATATGATAACGAATATCATTGATCTGTACAATCGGTGGATTTCCCTCGCACAGCTTTGAGCTGAGCATGTTACGAAATCTCGGCGATGAAGTAACGAGAACGATTTTGTGACCGTAGAATACTCTTCCCTCGACCCGGAATTGCACGTCACTGAGCTCCGGATTATTGACGAATTTAGGATCGATTCTCGAGCCACTCGACAGCGTCGTGTCTCTGATCGATTTTATCGGCTCCCATCCGAAGCAGGTACAGAATATATCGGCCAGAAGAAGCGTGGTGCCTTCCTTCTGAGATGTAAAAACAAAAAAAAAAAACAAAAAAACCAGAATATTCGTGCAACAAACAATGCTACTCGTGAATGATCGTTGATCGTTCAGCGGGCACTCACTTTGCTGTAACGAAATATATTGAACAACAGGGGCAGGCACTCTTGGACGAATTGCGTCGAATAATCATCGGGGCAAACTTGAAGGAAATCTTGCAACAATTGATCGATTACAGAGTCGATTCGCATCTCGTGAGCGACCGATAGACTGTGCATCCAGCAGTGCAGAGTCCAGCCAACTCGGAGGCCCCGCAGTTCCATCGTTATGTCTATCGATTATTGAAACGCAAACAGAAAGGATTTGATTAACGATCAAACGGCAAATTTAACTTTCGCTCCGTCTATATAGAGAAACGATGGAAGGATTTGAGAAAAAATAAAATAAAATTTTTCAACTCACCCAAGTGATTGCTCTCCGCGCTGTGATACATGGCCTCCTGGAGTGCTTTGCTCTGAGTCTTGTTGAACACTGGTTCTTTGCCCTCTTTGCGAATACCTCGCCCTTCTGACGTTTGCTGCTGTTGCTGCTGCTGCTGCTGCTGCTGCTGCTGCTGTTGGCTCGTACCGGCATTTCCTTCGGCCAATATTTCCTCCAACGAGAGTACCTCTTTCTCGCCACGTTTTGCCGAAAAATTCAGCGGATGAGAGAGAAGCTGATGAAGACAACCTCGCTGCCCGTGAGCCGTTGCTACTGATATCGCGCTATTGAAAAAATAATATATATATATATATATATATATATATATATATATATATATATATATATAGATCAGGGATGGGACAATATCGCGTTGATTAATCAAATAATAAGATTCGATGAAAATTTGAGTGCAACGTCGTGAATTTCTTTGATTTTTTTGTTTTTGTTTTTTTTTTTAATTTAAATCTCTGATCGTATGTTCGTCGATATACCTGTAGCAACCACGCTGGGCCGAACCGGAGTAGCAGAATGTATCTTTGATGAGCGTCGAGAGAAACGGCTGTGCGCCATGAGCCAGTAAAAGTGCGACCATCTCATTGTTTCCGGATGCCGTAGCCGCTTGCAGCGGTGTCACCGTGGACTTGTCCTCGCTCGCTTTGGCGCCACCCTCGACGCTTGCGCCTCGTTCCAACAAAATTCTCGCGATATTGCAGTGACCCAAGAGCGCGGTATACGTCAATGATGTCCAGTGCTGAGTCTCGGCGTTGAAACCATTCGGCGTATGATTCGTAAAAGTGCTACCGGTCGAGCTGCCGTTCGTTGAGTTTTGACAATTTTTACCGATCGGCGTGCCGATCATTGCGGGACTATTGGATATTATTCTTGAGCTCGGGCTAGCGCCGTTAAGCGATGATTTCACCGGACTTCCCGATGCTTGGCTCGTCGGTGACGCGGGACTCTCAACATTGACGTCGGCCCCGGCATCGAGAAGCGCCGTGACCGCGATCTCATTGCCATTTATGCAGGACAACATGAGCGCCGTGAAGCCACTGTCGTTTACCGTATTGATCTTCGCCGAGGTTGTAAGCAACGGAAGAGCCTGAGTTATGAGATCCGGTCGTCCGCTGGTCAACATCTTGAATGCCATATCGAGGGTCAAACGGCGAACGTACTCCGAGTCGTCCGTTCGCCTCGAGCAAATCGTTACTTCGTCAAAACTACGACGAACAATAACGCCTCAATAACATCTCCAATCATCTCAAAGTTTTCTTACATACCAAGATTATTATTATTATTATTATTATTGTGATTATTTTCAATTCAAAGTTTTACTCACGCGATAGGTCTCACCGGACAATCGACACCCGGTAGCAAAAGCCTCGCTGCCTGACTGATATCATCGTGATCAACGCTAAGACCGTGTCGATGTTCAGCGTGGGACGTGGCTACTCTGAGCCACTCGACCAACGGTGGCAGAACAACGTAAGCACGCTCGTAAGCCAGTTCTTGAATTCCCGAGCCTCTCTCGCCGTGTTCCAACTGTACAAGTTATGACACATCATCATCATTCGATGCAAGAGGAATAAGAGGAAGGAAAAGGAAGAGGGAAAAAAACCAAGATAAGACCGATCGAGAGAGATCAATAATGTGGAGAATATCGATGGAGAGAGAGAGAGAGAGAGAGAGAGAAAGAGGACACGTACCTGCGAGCATCTCATGTAATAAAATAGAGCGTTCAAGGACTTTGTTGTCAGGGGAACAGGACATCTTCCAGACTGGGCAACCTTGGATATGAGATCGAGAAGCTCGGGCATCGAACCTACGCAAGTTGTAAGGAGAGACGGTTCGAGGGTAGAGCCCGGTGGTTCACGACCGCTTCGTGACGAGGACGTGGAACTCAGAGAGCTCACACTCGCCCACCTTGGCATCGCCAATGCACCTACACGCATATACATGTATATGTAAATATATATATGTATATATATATCTATATATATATATGAAAAAAATATTGCACGAATGAACCTTCGGAGATTTTATGATAATGATAATACGAAAATACTGGATTTAAAAAAAAAAAGCACATTTGACACGCTTATAACGCGACGATCGTAAAAACTAACCCGAAGCTATTCGACCGGCATTCAAATGGGCGTACGGCTGTAAAAGACCCCACAAATCGCCGCTATTCGCAATTGCGTGCTCGAGCATAGTTGCGGTTAGTGTCGTGTGCTGTTCGGTCGGCACGCACTGCAGCAAAATCTCCTCCAATAGATTTTCCATTCCAGCAGCGAGATAAATCGCCGCATACTCGTGTATCATACGTCCGAGTTTAACGTCCGACATCCAGCGTAAAAATCTACCGACCGGCAGTTGAAGGCCCGATCGGGAAGCTTTCGACTGCCTCAATTGATCGCCCGAGACTGCGAACATGGCAGCAGCGCGTAGACAAGCCTTCAACGTCAGGAAAGAAAATACGTTGGAATTTTTGTTTTTTTGCTTGTCAAACATTTCTTCGTTCGCGAAGCTCTACGATTATTGAGAATCAATTTTTGTCGACCGATAACTCTGATGCAACAACGCGGGAAACAAAAATATTCTTGAATCGCATGACTCAAGATTTTTTTTTTTTTTCATTTTTTTTTTTGCGCAAAGTGAAGATTTTAAACGGGGATCAGGCTCAGGGATAAATATTCCAGAAACTGAGGTTTGAATATTCTTGAAATTTTTGCAGCTACCCCAAAATATTCACAGTGTTTTACTCGGCATGTACGGAAGGTTTCGTGATCGTATAATGAAATCGTCATAATCGTCGCGTCGTGTGATCGATACCTTGGTGCACGAATCAGCGAGCGCCGGACAAAGTACGATCTTGAATGCGCTGTAAACCTCGTGTTTGCTGCACAGACCCAACGGCCTCGACAATCTCTGTGTCTCCCTGCCGATTCTAACGAGCGCACGCTGCAGCAGATACGATAACCTTGGTATTGCCTCCATCGATACCTGATCCATGTGCTCTCTCGTTCGACCATTCTGCAATACGCGCAACACGTCGTGATGCGTCCAGGGCAATTGTTGAAGCTCAACGAGACGATTGTGCGAATCTACCCATACGAATTCATCCGCGCTCGTAACATTCGTGTTTATCGTCTCGAGGCTCGAGTGTCTCATTAAACGTCTGACCGCTGGCTCGGAGCTCTCGGAACCGCTCAATGAGGAATACGTCGAGGTTGATGTGTGCGAGCGCATCGTCAATTGTTGAATTGCCAGTTTAATGTCTTCCAATCCTGAGCCAGACCACGGTACCTGAAGCTGAAGCGATTTTATGAATCGTTAATCTCAATCGTGCAATATTATGGCAGCGGTTTACTTGTTCAAAGTGCGTGTTTCGGGAAACAAAACAAAAAAGTGCAATGAAGAAAAAGAAGAAGAGGAAGAAGAAGAAGAAGAGAAAGAGGAAGAGAAGGAGGAAAGAAAAAGAAGAAAAAGAAGAAGAAGAAAAAAACCTTCGCAGGAGTGGCTCTATGCCTGTTGCGATTCTGGCCATTTCGATTTCTTCCGTTTCTCTGTGTAACCGAGGCCGAGAGTCTATCGTCCTCGGGTACTGCGTTCAGCTGCTGAGGACTGTGAGCCCTGTGATGACGGTGCGGCGGCGAGCTTCCGCTCGTATGTCCACCGGTATCGGACATGCTCGCGTGTCCCGACGAACGATTCTCGTCCGACGAACTGTTACCCGTACACTCGATTATCGGCCTCCTCTGTAATTAAGGACGTGTCGCCGTTGACAAAAAAAAAACGTTGAGAATGTCCATCAGTTTAACACACGTTGCAGACTTGACATTGAATTTGAAAAGTTAAAAAGGTCATTCTGACGGAAATACTTTGCCACTGATCGATAGTGTGCAAAAATATTAATATTGTTGGGAAAACGAAGGATTTTTAGCAATAGCGATTCAACGCACTATCGACCGCAGATGATGGTTTTTTTTTTTCATATCCGCATTCATTGAGATACATCTTCATTAATAATCACCAGAGTTTCATCTAGATAATTTATTTTTCCACTCTATTTGTTTGCCGAAATTTATAATAATTGCCAAACATTACTGCGAGATCCACTAGATGTGGAGAAAAAAAATAATTTTTTTTTTTTACTTTCAGAGAATAAATTTTAAATTTTCATTCAACGAACTAGATTTGACAGATTAATTAAATAATCGTTAGTTCTTGAAAGAGTCTAGAAATCCAATGCGTATGATAAATTTAAATTCCTTTCTAAATATTTTGATAAAAACAAAGTTTTTTTTTCTTAATTGCTTTAACCAATGATTTTTTTGGTATTTATTATTTGAAGTTAATTTTTTTGTTTTAATTATTTTTATTTTATCGCGATGCAGTATAAAACAATAGACACGAATTTTTCAGACCAGTTATTCGCGTGAATCAATCATTATAATTCCGAATCGTTCGAATTTCTGTATGTAGTGCGCGTACCTGAAGGACTCGCAGTTCGTGAAGACTCAGATGATGATGCTGAGAGTGATGAGGATGATGGGGCGTTGGTGTTGGTGCCACGCTATCGGTGTCTCTTTCCGCCACCATGTGAACCATATTGTGAACTCCCGTCTTTACTCCAGTTTCCGGTGAGTCCTTGCTGTAAGAGGAGCAATATAGCTGCTCTCTTCCGGCGTTTCCGCTCGGTCTGTAAAATCATAATAATCATCCGATTGTCATTATTAATTCTACTCCTATGTATATCATACATAAGCTCATGCTTCATACGTTACACCTGCTACGTTCTTTTTTTTTCTTATAAAATAGATTTTTGTATCGTGAAGACAAATTTTGGACCGAGTCACCCTGGTGGCAAGATTTTGAACTAATCAAAATGGCCGCTCCGAAGTGACTATTCACACGGTAATAATACGAAAAATTATCGATCATTTGAAACAAATAATTTGTTATACTATTGTATGATTATCTATGCATAAATAGTGCCAAATTTTTATCGGTAAAATCATAAAAAATCTTATCATTTAAATCCATTTTTTGTATGAAATTTCTCAATGTTTTTCCCTGCTCTCGTGTAAATGTTCAAAGTTTCCAAAATCTTCCAAAAGCCTGTCTCGTCCGATTCACTGACCTAAAGCCATACCTGTAAACTACGCGCATTGAAAAACCAGGCCTGCCCGGGAAAGAGACGATTGAAAATCGTGGATAGCTGTTTCAATCTCACACATACACTTCTTAGGGACATATTACGAAAGTTCCACTGATGCACAGTCAGATCGTAAAGAGTTCCTCCCCCAGTTTTTACACCAGGGTGTCGATTGTGTATTTTCACTTTATCCATCATCAAAATTTGGTTTGCAAAGAGTTAAGTCAGCCAATCCGAATGCTCGGATGATGGGAATACTGAAAAGTGAAATTACACAATCGACCCCCTGCTTTATTGTTTGAGGTTAGAATCCATAACTGCCTATACCAGAATTTACTACATGATAGTACATATAAAAAGAGATAGAGATCTCCAATCTTTACATTATGGCTGTGCTCATTCCAGGATGCATCCCCGATAAGACGCCATCAGCCAACAGCTTACGACGCGCCTAACCAATAAAGTGCAAACCGAGAAAACGTGTGTGGCAGATGCTCGTGTACCATAATTCTGGTAAGTAAAAAAAAAGAGCATTTCGTTGCCTCATTTTCTTTATTTTTTATTTTTATTCAACGAGGAATAGAGAGCTAGGAGATAATCAAGCATATAACCACGCATAACCAAGCATACGCGTTAGAAAAAAAAAAAAGATATCCACATTTTTGTTTCTTTTTTTTTTCTTCTATTTTCGTGCGAGCTGAGAGACGAGCCGATTCAAATTACAGTGTGCTGGAACGGCGAGAAGCATTATTTTACATTCCAAGGGCAATTAATTCTGAGAGTCCCGTATCTTTAGATCGTCGAGATAGCAAACATATATATATCGTTTTCGAAGCGTCGGCGAATGGCGCATGAAAAAATATCGTACACCGCGAAGGAGTTGTACTTATTATAAGCATACGGTATATCAACGATAGAGGGCCCACCCGTCCGTTACTCGCAGAAATGTGGATGTGGATCGAGGCGAGATAGTCTCAATACCAATGAATGTATATATTAGGGTGCTCTATTTTTTTTTTTTCACGGGGCTTTCACGAAATCACTGCTAAATGAAGAGAAAAAAAAACGAAAATTCATTTCTAAGATAGTTGTATCGCATCGCGATTTACCGTTTAGATTTCGATAAAAAAAAATTTTGGTGTACGGGTCGATTGTGATCGAAACATGACTCAGTTACATTTTTATGAAATTAGGTGGAAAAGAAAAACAGTTATTAGAGTTTTTATTTTTATACATTTAACATGCTGTCATACGGAAATCCACGCTTTCGACAGATTCAATTTCAAAGTTAACAGTAACTACCGTTGATATATATTGGGAATCAACACGGAGGCGGGGCCTATCGATTATGGTCTCTCATTCCCAGTTCGTTGCCAGTAGCCAGCCTTAGTTAGCATGGGGCAGCATAGGGAACAGTTGTAAACATTGGATTATCGCATATTTTTCGGCAAAATGTGATTTTTCGTAGTAAGATTTGACAATGGGGTTTATTACCGTTGAGGATTATGGGTGGATAGAATCCACTGCGCAAATTGGATACGGATCAAGTGATTATCGCCATAAGGATACAATAAACCTACATGACATCCCATATTTAACCTCAAAATCTTTTTAAAAAATTCCCGTCACTTTTCGGCTAAATAAATGCGTTCGAACAATAAATTATTACTTAAAATATCAAGCTATCGCAAGAAAAATGTTTTATTTATAAATTATTGTTAATATTTCAGAAGTTATGAAATTGAATGTCACGTCGCTCGTGTTTACACGACATAAATAAAACGATAATGATTGGGCAGTGACTGCGAGAAAGCAGTTAGGCATTTGGCCATCAGAGGTCAGGGTGACATTTGTGAGTTCCCAATAGATGAAACTTTGTGAGATACAAGTAGAATGTTTGAAGAACATTTTGCATGCTTGGAAATATTGATTGATGGTCTATAAGTGCATAAATAAAGTAATGCCAGACTTAATTGACCGCCGACCAATATTTAGCAGATATGCGGCAACGCCTTAGGTTAGCGCGCAATTTCAAATATGACGCGCTCGATAGATCGTCCATGCCCGAGGATTTATCAACGTTCTCTCAGTGCAATTATAACATTGGATGTTTGGGAGAAAATAATTAATTATTGAATGTAATAAATAATATTAATTTAAAAAAAAACGACGCTGAGAGAAACATGCGCCGCGGACCGTTGTGCAACGTTGCCGGATCAATTTACCGAGTTAGTCAAACTCAACAACACTCGAGCTTGACTAAATCTTTCAAAAATTATAATTATATCGAAGAATCCGATTATAACTAATTTTTCTCACGATATTCAAGTGACTTTAATGTCCGAGCAACGATCTCTAAATATTTTTCAACCTCTCCTATATATATGCATTGTATGTCGGACAATTAATTTTTTTCATTTTCAATTTCGATCGTATCTTTGTAAAAATATTACGAAAAATTTATCTCTCGACACAATTAATTTCCAATACAGTTATTCATTGAAAAATAAAAAAAATAAAAATATAGTTTAATCTCTAGCATCCTATGAGCAAACGTTTTACACCTTTTTCTCTCTCCCTGGTTTTTCGGGGAGAAAAAAAAAACAACAAAAAAATGACCTCGCTGCTCTTGGGAGTTTTTCTCCATTATATTCGATTTTTACCCTCTGAGTCTCCATTGCTGAACAAAGCTCCAATCGGCACGAAAACCCGTTGTATCACCCGGCAAAGACCAATAATCCTCGAGAATCGTATCGTCCTCCTCGATTCTCAAAATATCCTCGCGACTCGGTGTGACCTTGACGACGATCTCTCGCGGTGTATCGTTGCTCGCAACGACAATTTTATTTTCATTATTCTCACTGTATTCGCCACATGACAATGTTGAATTCGTAACATCGCCATGACAATCCGTGATCCCGTGTTCGTCTCTCGGCGCAATGAACGATTCATCGTCACGAGAATCATCGTTATCATTGTCGATGATACGATTCAACGACCAACACGATGAGCCTATCATCGTATCCGATCTCTCATTGAACAATGACAATGATTCACGTTGCACGATCTTCTCATTGCTCAACACGGAACTATTCACCTTGCTCGTATCTCGTACGTTAGCTCGTTTATCGCGATCCTCGTCTCGACCTTCCAACGACCTCTGACTCGTACAACAGCTCGATGTACCGTATGAATCTTCATTATCGTTATATCCAACGAATTTTCGATTATTCTCGTACGACGAGTCACGAGAATTCAATCTCTTGTTCGTGACTTGTTGCTGCTGCTGCTGCTCGCCAAAGTAAATAACAACTTTGTTATTGGCGTCTCTCTCGATTTTCGTTTCCCGCCAATTTTCATTGTCAGTCGTCGTCACGCCTAACGGACAATCGAACGATGATTTTCGTCCTGGTACATCGATTATATCGTATTTAACACTCATATCATCGTTGCTATTCGACTTGACGAATGAAGAATCACGCTTTGGTCTCGGTGATAAATCCTCGAGGGTCGATGAATTCTCATAATCCTCTTGCCTCGTGGCTTCCTGCCACTCCCTCGTTGGTGTACGTTTCACATAGGGCATAGCCCTGCGTAGTATAAAATTTGTCCTCTTCATGCAATCACCGATCTCATCCGTATTCGCGATACGAAAATTCTTCAATTCGCGACAAATATTACACTTGCACGGCTTATCGATGCTATCAGCGTTACAATTGACCGGGCTTTTTCCCGCCAACATTTCACAATGTCGTTGTCTCGAATTTCATCGTAGAATTTCATTCAAAAGGTGAGGGGGGCGCCATCAACGGGGATAGAGATGTTAATATTATCGTTAGGGATTGTTTCACGTCGATCAAATTGCTCGATTACATATCTTCGATGTTAAACAATGCTGGAGTGAAAAAAATGAAATGATATGGAAAAAAAAAAAATCGATTTACTGATGTATCTTTCAACGATGAATCGTGGGCCTGTCGTACAAATGTACGAATACGATTAATTTAAAAAATGTATATATATATATATATATATATATATCACATTGCGCGGTCGTCGCTTACACAAATATCACTTTTGGCAATCGATTTTTTTAATTTTTTTTTTTTTTATATATGACTGAGAGAGCGTCGCTTGGTATCTCGAAGTCAGTAGCGACGTAAACATGTGACTGAACTGGCGTGTCCGTTGGGCTTCCTGTACATCATCAACACGGGTAGAAAAGTGTGCGTACTTCCTCTCTCCTGGGGAGGGACGGTGCAAACGCTGGGGACATGGCAACGTTTCACCTTCCACGCTCCCTCCCGCTCGGTGAAAAGAAAGAAAAAAAAAATCTCTTTCACTCTATCCCGGCTAGTAAATTCGCTGCTCTCTTATTTTTATTTACTCCTTTGTTTTTTCTTCTTCTCTTCCATTGTTTCGTCGTTTCGACATCCATCCTCGTAATTTTTTTTTTTTTTTTTTTTTCGAGAGAGACACGTAATAATTGATGTATCACGAGAGGCACCGGGGACGAAAGATGAGAGAGAGGGCATATGACGATAAATACGTATATTAAAGGAAGAGAAATTAATTTTGAATTCTTTTTTTTTTTGTAAATCATTTTTACATAATCGTTTCATCGACAAAAATGTTGAATTGTTCTACACTACAAAGTGCAGCTCACACAGAATCAATGGGGACAGTGAATTGAACGAAAATGTCACTTTTTTTTTTCAAATTTACCACTCGATTTTCAAGGCAACCGAGAATGCGGAAAATCCAGTAATTCCTAATCTAGCATTGGTAAAGAAATAATCATAAACGTACAACTGTATTATGAATATTATCACTGAGGATAGAGAGGGGAGAATAAGAAAAATTAGCAACTATAGACAGAGAATCGCAGATAGTGGACAGTGAAGCGGTTTTGGTAGGGATTTCCGGTGCCCATCCCACATCCTATACAGCAAAGAAGATACACTCGACTGTTGTCTCTCCAACCCCTGCCAGCCTGCGTGACGGCATATTACACACTCCTTCCTATACAATCGTTAACCGTTGTTCTCTCTTTCATATTATTTTTTTTTTTTATTATTTTTTTGTTCCATTCTCTCTCTCGTCGTGTGTCATTCATCCTCCCCTCCTTCCCGTATAGCTGATGGTTTTCGAAGCAAAACGCATCGAAAATTCACACGGTTTCCCTTCAACTTTTCAATCTATCGCATTTCTCAGTTTAAAACCGAGAGACACAAGTGGCTATATTGAAAAAAAAAAAAAAAATTGAAAAAAAAAATATATATATAAAGTAGCATAGTACTATATAGGGAAGATTCTGCGGTACGAGTATGAGCAAACGCTACGAAGATTGACCCTTTCCGGTACTCGTCGCTAATGCTGTTTTATAGCCTGAATGAAAATTCCTAACGAGAATTTCCCAAGAGCGACTGGCGAATGAATACAACGAGAAGATGCTAACGCGTGCGTGTGCGTGCGTGCGTGTATACTTCCGCGAAAAAAATAAAATAAAAACGAGGCAAACTGGGTTAGAGCAAGGTTAATGTCTCTCGTCGTGTGATGATGTGGTTGGACGAGCCAGCGAGGCAAAAGGATGATGTATATATATATATATATATACAAAGGGCACACGAGAGAGGAACGAGGGAGAATCTTATACTGCACCTAGGATATACCATTAGCTTGCCTTTATTATATATAGACAATACAAACGTAAGTGATGATCGCGTGTACGAGATTGCTAACGCACTTGCCTGCTATACCTTCCATCGCCTCGCTTGTGCAGGCGGAACGGCTATGGCTATATACATACATCGACCCTGAGACTCACAATTTCCTATAAACTCTTTCCACCATACTTACAGTTATTTTCGATACACTGCTCGGTGGAGATCGATTAACTATACAGTAGTTTTCGCATTCTACGCTATATATACATATTACTTTACCATCGACTCTCGTACGTGGATGAATTATCATTGTTCATTTCTTTCGGATATAGCAAAGTCTTGTTTCCATGAATAAATACTTATATTCATATATATATATATATATAGACACAGGATATAGCATATGTATAACAGTATTATCGTGATCACGTATAACGACGTAACGAATCTAATCGTTTCTCTTAATCAATGGCGTAACGACATTAGCGAACTCTCTTGGGCCCTATCGGACTCTCCCGTCAATGACTCTCCGGGGGCAAACGAAAGTTCAAGGTGTGCGCGTGTTTACATTGTCCGTGCTCACGGGGCGAAACTCCGCTAGTTAAATATAGTTGAGAGTTTTGTCAAGGGCACGCGAGTCGTATGTCTCTCGCCTCTGTGCTTGGCAACGTAGGCTATCGAGCTCCCCGTGCAAAACAGAAAGGCTTGCAAGAGTCTTGTGTTTATCTTGTAAAACCCTTGAAGCGTCCCAAAAATCTTTGCGCAAGTCTTGAAATAAGCTTGCTAACGCTTGGCACTCGAACCAAAAGTTTCGCAAGCCTTTATGGGAAAAGGTTATGGCTTTCACCTTGAAAAACACTTGCTCCGAACGCTTGACAATACCTTGGTTCGAAGAACCTCTTCCCGTGCAGAATTTTTTCACGGATACCCCGAATCCAACCAAATCCCGATTGGGATTTTCCAGAGACTCTCCAAAACCGGTATTCACATAAGAATCTAGTTGGTACCCGTTTCGTAACAGGTTTGGTGGATGTGACAAAATTTGTAAGTTGTGGCGCCACTTTCTTTAAGGGTGTACCGATTGGATCCCGACCCGAAGCGCAAGTGCGCCCCGAGCGTAGACATAATCTCCAATCTCACATTTGATTCGTGGATCTGGATTAGGATTTGTTGCGAGCCCCTTAATATGAGTATCCTCCGACGATTTAATGGGATGATCAGAGGATTCTATAATTTGTGAAATGCCGAGTCGTATTTCGAATAACGTTTGTTGACACATATTATTCGATTGGCATTATAATGATAATAGTAATAATAATAATAGTTTTTATTTTGTTTTTGCCAATGTTATTGTTATTTTTATTATTATTTCTATGCGGAGATTTTTAATATAATTCACTATCTTTTCTTTCCTGGTGGGCGTAGTGTATACAAGATATTTGTGAAAGAAATGCATAAGCATTCGACAGCGTAGTCGTTAGAACGTTAGTTCGTTAGGTAGGCAGATAGGTAGGTCATAAAGGAATTCCCGGATCAGCAAATAAATTTCCAATCACCGGAATCATCGTTGCATCAACAACAATTAATTTAAAATGTCGAAAAAAAGTAATGTTCATGCAACAGAATTTTTTTTCATTTATTTCGGGTCTAATACGCGAATGAAAACCAGTGACTATAGTCAGTGAGAGGTCGCAGGTCCAAATCGCGGTGCTGACGACTTTTTTTCAAAGATTGTTCTATGGCTGAGGTAACAATAAACAATCGCCAATAACCTCAATTGCATAAAATAAATAGATCTTATCGATTCATATGGGATTTTATAACCCAAATAATCCAGATCCCATTAGGATCCGAAACCCTTTCTTAAGCCTTGGCAAAATCTTTTCTTAACCTTTGGCAACCCTTTCGAAATCCTTGAAAAAACTCTTGACAGTTTTGTTTCAATTTGCAAGCGTTTTGAAGCAAGGGTTCTGCAAAAGCGTATTTGTAAACTTATTTCAAAGCTAAAATTTTTCTTCATACAAAATAGCCTCGTTCGAAATATTTTACTCTTGTTTTTCGTACGAACATCTTGGACAGATGTACAATTGTATCATTTCCACGAGTTCCTAAAATTTCATCTCGGTTCCACGATTGGCCGTATCTATAATATATAATATTTGGATAGACTTGTGTATCTGTGGAGCACAAAGGAAAATGCAAGTATATGGCTGTCGGGTGAATAGGGAATCTGTGGCCGGATGAGCAAGTAGATACAGGTGCAAGTACGTCCCTGACCTACAGAACAAACGAGCCGGAGAAGATGGTAAAGAGGAACGGAAGTCAAGGAAAAGAGAAGCATATAGCGCTGCGGTAGCACTGTGTGCATCGGAGATCTGCGCTTGTGGCAGGCGCGAGAATAATTAGCCTAAATACGTTTATCGTGCGAGGATAAAACCTGCATCAAGTTAGAGGACCACGAGAATGCGACAACTCTCTATAACGCTCAAAGGGGAATACACAAGTAAACCCGATGGTTATGATCCTAGCTCGTTTCCGCGAGCTCTTGTTTTGCTTCGATACACAGACACAAAAACGGAATAAATGCGCGCCCATACACACACGCGCGGGGATGCACGGTACACACACAGATGTTATACTCACTCGCTGAGGCTCATTATCCATTATCGCGATCGCCTCGTTCCCAGCTATATCGCTTTCCTTCCCAACCTTCACCGACGCCGCCAACATGCTTTCATACTTTCGGATAACTAATTAAATTCGTAGACACAACGATCTCCGAGGAAAGTCCTGACTTTCGGCTACACACGCGTTGCGAAGAATGGAGAGAAGCTCGTGAGTTTCCTGCGAATTGTACATACTATATAATAGTTCTCGTATTTTTCGTCCGAGCGCCACGCGACTCCAACTCTCTTTTTTCACACGAGCTTCCCTTGCGAGCTCACTCTCACATATACATATATGTATATCTACCAACGTGTATTGTCTGCTCTGTATATTGAAAACACAACATGTAACTATATGTGTATACAATCGTATCACACAACGTCCCGCGGTAAACATGCATGTTTACAAGGCCCTCGTGGTCATACAATTTTTATTTTATAATAATATACGATCGTTCCTCGTTAAGTCGCGTATAGAGTATACACTAGGAAAGTGCTTCTTCGAGGAGAAGGGGCTCGCGACAATGAGATTCTTGAAACGCGCGAGAAGGTGAAATCTTGATGTGAAGTGAGGTTATGATAATCGAATGTGATATACGTAGTTTCACTAGGCTTTAAGTATGGAAAATATCCCCACGTTTAATGAACTATGCCTTTTGTTTAACGGTTATTTCGATAAATCGAAGTTGTTCCAAGGAAAAGTTGAGCGAGTCTAATATAAGAACGATGACCCCATTTCCGGTTAAGGTAGTACCTCCACAGGATAGTTAAATTAGGAAATGGTCGAAATTTGGCATACAGGTTATTTAATATGTTATCCGAACATCTGTGCAATTTAAATAAGCTTGACCATCCCGAACCCGAGATATTTACACTCAAAGTTGGCTTGATTTACACGTAACATATGCGCCATGCATGCAGGAAGAGTTAGTTATTAATTATACCGTCAAAACTAAAATTAAGAAGTTGATGAAAAACGAGGAGAAGCTAGAGAGGGATGTCACGAGTAATGTGAAAAAAATTCAGGAAGATTTACCATTTAGTTTTTGAGATATTGTAAGTGAAAGAGGTAAGCGCGAGCCTGTGTGCGGTTCGACTCTCGCTTGTTTCATGCGTGCCCGCTCACCGCGCTTCGCCTTGCCTACGTTCCCGCTTATTCCCCGCCCGCCAGTCGCGGAGGTACTACCTTAAAGGTCTTTGGATCCCAACAGAATATCGATCATATATTGTCTATTGGTTGAAAAGGAGAGAAAAATCAATTGTTTTTTTTTCTTTTGTCAAACCAAGACATTAATGTATATGTAGATATCAATCGTGAGGTATTATACGAGCTATAAAGGAACGAGATGGCAACTCGAGAGTTCAACCACGAAGGGTCCACCGTCGGTGAGTACAGAACGTGTTTCGTGCAGATTGCCGTTCGGATGAATATCGTTTGTCCGGATCGAAGAATCTCCCGACGAGAGCACACGATCTTTCGTGTGTGTGTGTGTGTGTGTGTGTGTTCGGGGAGCTTCACGGCAAGCCAGGCCATAAAACGTGGACAGTTTCGCGTCTTATAGGCTATCAAAAAAAAAAGAGTGAGACACACACACACACACACGAGTCACCCGCACATTTCTTATTAATGAGATGCGGCTTTGGCGCTTGAAAATCAACATACATAACAGAGAGCATGATCTGTTGTAGCCGATAGAAAGTCTATACACGCATATGTATAAAACCATACATTCATGTGCAATGGAAGAACACATTGCGCAAAGCCAAAAGAAGAATTCTTCTCTTCTGTTAACGATTCAAAGCCTGTTTACTGGTCATACGACCAGTCTTCGAGTTACCAAAGCGTCCTGCCTATTAATCAAATGAATTTAAAATTTGAAAAATCGTTTTTACAATTTTTCATCATTTAATCGAAATCAATGCATGATAAATTTTGCTACAACGTTCTTTTTTCAAAAGGCACAACGTTGGTACAATTTTTCGGTAGCTCGATCCTCTATTAAATTTTCAGAACTAATGAGTTTTACATTTTTCTGTTGGAAGATATATCGAGTTTACGTCTATAGCTCAAACATTTTTCGGGTAAAACCGAGTGCAATATTGAAACTGTGACTATTGTCGCAACGAGCTTTGGACAAAGATTTTTAATCCTAGAACGTCACACCTATTTTTCGTCCCATAAGAAATACATGGTTTTTGCGGTCCCACAGACCACGTGTCGCTTGCTAGGGTTAAAAAACCCGAAAAAGTGTAACTTTTGTGAAGTGCAAAAACCGAGCAAAAACACATGCGGTCCAAGCGACGATTTATTACTGTCAGTCTGTATTAATGTATATGTAAAAACTGTTATTTTTTTTTTTAATTCATAAATTTACTGCAACATGGTCACAGAATCGTATGTGAAAATATCAAGTCGTAGATCTCTCGTGCGAAAGCAAAGTCAACGATGCATAGGATGGGGTACATGTTATTCGATGTCGATAGTCTTCCTGGTGTTGGTCTAAGAGATCAACTATAGATATATCTGTGTGTGCAGCTGTTGACCTCACGACGATGAAGTTTCAACGTGATGATTTAACTTTCCTCCATAACAGTGAACCGCTAACATATCCCTCTCGGCCTTAAATTCCTTCGAGTATGTGCAACCAATTTCAGATTTTCTTTCCTTTTTTCCCCCATCTTTTTTTTTTTTGAGTCTCGTCTTCGTGATACGTCTCTTAATTGGAAAGCATCACTGATATCCGTACGCAGTCATGGTACATGTGCAGGCTAATTTTTTTCGTTCGAAAGAGTATTTTGAAGTTGGGGAAGCGTGAAGCGTCGACATATAGCTATTAGGAGGTCGTTCACTCTGCCGAGGGCCGATTTTTGATGCCGCGTAATTATTCGTCTCGGGGAATTTACGTCTGGCTCGTAAAATTGTTGCTTCGATTCTAGCACACCAGACTATATATATGCATATATACGTAGTACATACGAGGCAAATTCTTCGCGTATATATCCTTGTTCGTCATCTCGCGATACTTCCTCACGTGTCCTCTCTTTCTCCCTCTCTCTCTCTCTCCATCTTCTTTGCTCCTCATTTCTTTAATTTTTTTTTTTCTTACGTTGCAATACAGGGGCAATCACGGTTGGTCCACTGTTTCGGGGCAGAGCTACCGCGGCTACATCTATACATACAGGATATCCACTGGCGATGCATCGAGGCATTGTATAAACGATGCAGGGAGAAACGGAGAAGAACCCAAGAAGCAAACTTCGAATCTTCTTTGGTTTGCCTCTGGGACGTTGCGATTATTAATGGCTATCTCGGAACCCTCTCAGCTTATAATGCGAGCGTTCGAACCACGCCAGACAAGCGGGGGTTGTCGACCTTTTCCCTACCTTCTGTGATCCTGAGGTTTTGACTTCACGTACTCCAATGAACACACGTTACCCTCTATCTCTCTCCATTTCGGTTCCACTTCTCGTAAATATACACTTCATCGTCCACCGTTCTCCGCTTCATAATTTTCGCGTCTCAGTCCATGACCTACCACAATAAACCATCATCTTCACCATACACCTGCCTAATACCTGTCGATATTATCGACCAACACGCACACAAGCACAGACACAACGTTTATCTCTTCTTGAGCCTGCAAAGAAGATAGATAGATAGATAGATAGAAGAAGATAGATGAATACTATAAGTAAATCGCGATCGATTGAGGATGACCGAATATGAAGAATTTTAAGGGACAGAGAGGCAGAGAGAGAGAGATTGATTGATTGATTGATAATCCCTTAGCGATAATTGGGACGAATAAGTAACGATCGATGGGAAAGTACATAAGTGAAGTTGGTCGTACTATAAGAGACTGAAACTGACATTTAACTGCCAATGAAAGAGTACATTGAGTGAAGTTTGTCGTGCTATGAGAGAGACTAAAACTCACTTAAGGTCAATGTACCAGTGGCCGCACACCTAAGGGACCGTTCAGATTTCTACACAAATTTAGGACGTAAAGCCTCATGCGTTCTATTAATGACTTCAAACACCTTGAAGTCTATGATTTCGAGTTTCCAAAACACATGCAATGTTCATTAAAATATCGTGTCATTTATTACTTATACCGCGAGAAAGGTGAAAAGCTGGAATGTACCAGTGCCCGCACAGCGCTTACTCGCTATGTCCCAGTGTTCGGACACGAGAAGACTCAGTGTCCGCACAATACGATATTTGAACACTAAAAACCCGACAATTCGGGCTCATTAACATGAGCATCGATTCTCAAATCTCGATAGAATTAGCTTTTGGAACTCAATAGTGCATCACGATAAAATGGATACCGATTAATTAAAAATGCAAAATTTCAATTTGGTCAGGAAAGTCAAGGATTAAACTTTGTCACCATGTCACCGGCTCGGCATGCCATGTAAGTAACGGACGCCGATCGCGAAACAGCTGAATGTCGTACTGTGCGACTACCAGACCTATAGAACTATACGTGCGTCTGTACCAGTCTCCGAACGGTGTCTTGACAGGGGTACAGCTTATGATTTGTTTGTCCCAATAATAGAACAATAATAGAACATGGTTCAATTGAGTTTTAAGGGAAGTTTAATTGCTGCATGGAAAACCCTACTTAGAGATTTAAGAGGTGTCGTTGTTCGATCTGTAGAATTCGCTCATTAAGACTACTACTTGAATCTTATATATGATTAATAGACTGACATATGAAATTCTAAATACAGTCCTAGGAACAAAAGTACAAGTAGATGTAGAAGGGAACACGTGTGCATGGTGAATAATTCAGGACGCTTGCATTGCGAAAATAAGAACAATGAAACAAAATAAAATGCCGATACAGCCCATAAGACTAAGAATGGTATATTGTAAAATGACTAAGAATTGAAAGTTTCGAAAATTAACCGAAAAACTATGTGCCCGGGTGCAAGTGAAGTCTCAAGTCCAAATGGGCAAGACGCATGCACTGAACTTAAATATATTATAAAATAGATATAAATATATTATAAATTATTTATTAATATATCATATAATTATATACCATCACCACAATATGATCAATTATATTCTGGTAACGGTAAATAATAAAATTGAAAATTCACATAATCATAAGCGATAAAAAAAAGTTTAAATAAAAATAAAAAAAAAAAACAGGTAGCAAGCATCGCTTATTTTCGTTGTGACGGAAGCTTTAAAATTCTCGTGAGAGACTTCTCCGTGATCTTATCTTTTATGACGAAAATGCTTTTTTACGAGCGTTCGCTCGGCATACGGTAGTTGGATGCGAAAGTGATGCGATGCAGGTCCCTCCGCCGATCGAGGTAAACGACGGCCCGAAATGTACAACGGAGGTGTATGTTCCTCGGGTATAAAGATGATAAAAGTAGAAGGATGGGCGAGGAGGGCTACCTATACGCGCGCTCGTTTGACATCGTTTATCGGATCGCTCGTAATTGCGTGGCTCGTGAGTTTTAACGATCCACGTACACCCCGCTCAATTTATCAACGACCAACGAAATCCTTCCGTCGTCTGGATACGACCAAGAGTTTTATATTATATACACGTGTGTGTGTGTGTGTTTTTTTTTTTAGAAATTCATCGTCCTTCTGAGTCACCTTGAGCCTTCTAATTCTCATTATCGCTATTGGATAATACACTTCATGTCCAATGTTCATAGTAAGCTTATTGCAATTTAGACTTCACATTATTATTATTATTAACGTTAATTTTTTTTCCCTGTTTTCCAGAATTTCGTTCACGAGAAGTGGAATTTCCATTTCTTCCAAAAAGCTACGAAACATCGGAGATTCACAAATGTGGCCGTGAAGTTTTTTTTTTTTTTTCGTCCAACCAATTTAGGCCTGTTTGGAGGATTTTAAAAACGCCAGGAGTAGACCAATAGAATGACTCTCGATTCGTTCCAGTGTATCAACTTTTTCAGGCCCATAACAGGTAAATTGAATATCAATATTGAAATAGAACGTTGTATGCGTGCGAAAAAAAATTGCCAACAATCGACGGTGTCTGACTTGACAATGTGAAATATTTATGTATTATATACAAAAGAGAGTGTGATGAGAGTTTTTGGTCAATGATGGAAAAAAAAATGTTGGATTAAATGAAAAACAGGATGCAGAATCCTATTTCAAAATAATTTTTTCTCGCTGAAGAGTAAAAAATAACGACTTATAATGTACTACATAAAAGAAAATCATGTTAACAATGTTCTGTAAAAGCCTTTGAGACAGAAAAATAAGGCGAAAATTTAACGTATTTATGTTTTTTTTACATAAGGAGAGATTAGAGATATGAAGCACACAATTGCGTATTGAGATCATTTCTCTCATTCGTTGTGTCAACGATGTGGCTCATGAGTTCCTATTACTTGTCACGTTTCAGAGTATCAATATCGAATCATCGATATTGATATTGTAAATTTCATATCGAAAAATCGTATTGCGTTCGACAATGTGTTTCTTTTTTTTTTTTTTTTCGTGATCGGTAATAGGAACGTAGTTGCTTCATACAGAGATTAAACGGTATAAATAATTTTATGTCCTCGTACCTTCGTGGTTTTGGACGAAGTATCTCGTGACCAGAATCAGAAATGCAGACGCTCAGGCTCATTGGTCCTCCGTAGTGTTCGGTCGGTGTTGAAGGCTGATGAACGGACGTTTGTTCCTGGGGACCGGATATATCACCGGAAGTGGGAGTAGTAGTGTTACCACCGAGAAAAAGTGCGGGTTGCTGTGGTTGTTGTTGTTGTTGCTGTTGTTGTTGTTGTTGTTGTTGTTGTTGCTGCTGCTGCTGCCCACAGCCGTCCATTATTGGACGTTCCAAATTCATCATGACCGCTTCGCGGTTACGAATTCGAATAGATCGATAACCTGATTAGGGAACATAAAGCAACATGCACCAAACATTTCAATGAATTTCTTCATTCTCACTGCAGATTGAGAAGACATCAGAGTGGAGTAATGCAATTCTGTGAAATTGAATAATAGCTCGTGAATCACTGCTTCGAACACCAAAGAGTTAGTTTAAATAGTTTTGGATCAGACTATTTTTTTTTAATTCCATCAAAATCGTACGAAAAATTTCTTATAGGATTATCTATCACTGTTCTACCTGGCATTGTTGCATTCTGATCTAACTATGATCTCATTATATCTAATCTAATGATAATCATTAAAACGTACAATTCCAAAGGGTATCATTTTGTATGATCCTGTTGGAAATTGTTGTTTCATCGTTAATTAAATCTCAAATAGATAGAGAAACGAATTTAACGATCTCAAGTATATTTGAAAATTTATCTTGGATGCAAGGCAAGTGACTAGAACGGAGAAATCAAAGGATCCCATCAAGACTGGCACCCGTAAAGCTGTACAAAATCGAAAGAACACCATGAAGTCACGCGTCTTTCATTTGGAAGGTGTGCGAGGATGAAAACAACACTAGAAATAGTCTCCTGAGGAATGAATGATCATTAAAGGATAAGTGGGGAAAATAATGGTTACTATAATCGGATGGCAACGATTCCTAAATGTTTCCATCCGAATGTGCTTCATCATTCGTACTTTACCATGTAACGTATATTATCATCATTCACCTGGAGATTATTCATGGATTTTTCTCTTTTTGGGAAGTCCGGTGTATCAGTGAACGTTGGTAGGTTCAATGATCGATCGATGAAGCATAAGTTTCTAATTCACTGTTATATTAATATAATTTTGCCGAGGCATTACTCATTAACCCTTTAACGCTCAAATGGCCAAAATTTCAACGTGAACTTCTAGCTCGTGCCTTTCAATCATAACCCATGTGAAAAAAATATTGAGATACATGTTCTTGTGTAAAAAAATCTCATCTTTCGAATGGCATCGTTAAATTTATTGAAAAATGAACGCAAACAGTTTATTTTTAACAATAAACAAAAAAAAATGCAAATTTTCAAAATTTTTTTATTTTGCGGAATTTTTTCAACTATGTTCTCGGTACTTTAATATATCCTAACCCATCAGGATGCGGGACCCGAAGGTTGTACTTCAAAAATATATTTTTAGATACTTCGATTTTGTTTGTTAATCGATCCAAAATGGCGCCCGAATAGCCAAAATTATTGCAAAATCACAGAAATTGGCACTTTTGAAGTCGAATCTAAGTTTTAGCAGGCAAAATGACTTTTCTGAGTTTTATATCAAAAGATTGGATGCATATTAGCAAAATTAGTTCACGCAATTGATTTTCAAGATGGCGGCCACCAAGAGTCAGCTGAAATAACGTATTTACACGTTTTTATAGCCACTGTATAGTCTCCAATCCTCTTTTTTCGATCGTTTAGTAAACTCTCTGAATCATTAGATCTGAATTCATTATTAGCTTATCAATATTCAAAATGGCGGATCCAATATGGCGGACCGTAACCTGAAAAATAGCTATTTACGGAAAATAAAAAATACCATCGTATTCTACGTAAAATTTGAAATAAAATAACTTCAGTTCATTTTCTCGCTCAGAGTGGCCATTCTCGAGTGAAAAATTCCCAAAGTATCAGAAATCGAAAATTCGCAATCGTGCTTCTAAGACGATGTAATGGCCTTACGATGGCGATCGCGCGTTCTTTGCCTCTGTTTTAGCAGTAATCACTAGAGTTGCCCGATTCTCACCACGAGGAGGTGAACGCTTTTGAGAATCATATTTTTTTTGTATTTTTTGTATATTTTTTGTATTTTTTTGTATTTTTTGTATATTTTTTGTATTTTTTTGTATATTTTTTGTATTTTTTTGTATTTTTTGTATATTTTTTGTATTTTTTTGTATTTTTTGTATATTTTTTGTATTTTTTTGTATTTTTTGTATTTTTCAAACATTTTCTTAGTTTTTTTCGAGGTGAGAATCGGGCAACTCTAGTGATTACTGCTAAAACAGAGGCAAAGAACGCGCGATCGCCATCGTAAGGCCATTACATCGTCTTAGAAGCACGATTGCGAATTTTCGATTTCTGATACTTTGGGAATTTTTCACTCGAGAATGGCCACTCTGAGCGAGAAAATGAACTGAAGTTATTTTATTTCAAATTTTACGTAGAATACGATGGTATTTTTTATTTTCCGTAAATAGCTATTTTTCAGGTTACGGTCCGCCATATTGGATCCGCCATTTTGAATATTGATAAGCTAATAATGAATTCAGATCTAATGATTCAGAGAGTTTACTAAACGATCGAAAAAAGAGGATTGGAGACTATACAGTGGCTATAAAAACGTGTAAATACGTTATTTCAGCTGACTCTTGGTGGCCGCCATCTTGAAAATCAATTGCGTGAACTAATTTTGCTAATATGCATCCAATCTTTTGATATAAAACTCAGAAAAGTCATTTTGCCTGCTAAAACTTAGATTCGACTTCAAAAGTGCCAATTTCTGTGATTTTGCAATAATTTTGGCTATTCGGGCGCCATTTTGGATCGATTAACAAACAAAATCGAAGTATCTAAAAATATATTTTTGAAGTACAACCTTCGGGTCCCGCATCCTGATGGGTTAGGATATATTAAAGTACCGAGAACATAGTTGAAAAAATTCCGCAAAATAAAAAAATTTTGAAAATTTGCATTTTTTTTTTGTTTATTGTTAAAAATAAACTGTTTGCGTTCATTTTTCAATAAATTTAACGATGCCATTCGAAAGATGAGATTTTTTTACACAAGAACATGTATCTCAATATTTTTTTCACATGGGTTATGATTGAAAGGCACGAGCTAGAAGTTCACGTTGAAATTTTGGCCATTTGAGCGTTAAAGGGTTAAACGAGCTTTTTCCTATCAGCGTGATGTTTCTGCAAAAATTTATGGGGAAAACAAATAATTAATCACCGCCTACGATGTAACGAACGAGGTTGTAAGCATATGCTGTCGTGATGATTTTTGATCATAAACATCACGACGTCGTTACGAAACGATTTATATCACACACGAATCAGTTTTGATTACATTGATCCCAGAATTAATTATTATTTCATTCTTACTAATAATACTTGCTTAATTATATGCCGTTTAACTTTAATTACCTTAACATTAATTATCTTAATACGCGTTTGACAAACATATGTCCTTTGCTTGACTCAGCTTGTGGAAAAAGTCAAAATGTATCAATATCTCCAAATACAATTGCAAGAGTTAATATTCTAAAAGCTCCAGATCCGGTGTGCGATATTGCGTGTATTCGAAAAATTCACATTTTCATCTTTTGTTTGCCCAAATGACCGAGCCTCAATCGAATTAAACTCACCACACTCTCGACTGATTTTCTGAGATTCGAACGTTGCATCAAATTTTTCTTTTTATTTTTGATAATAAATCTATACCACGCAGTCACGAATATAAATCATAATTAATATCTTTCATTTAAATCGTACATTTTTTTCCAGCCACTGGCTTGCGGTAAACATTTATCTCCTATAGGACAGTCCTTCGCAGTTACTATTGTGCGAGGCACACACGCAAATGAGCATCTATCGCGAGAGCGCGAATGAAAGCAAACGGGAAGCTAAATATATACTATGTATATAGTCGAGAGTACATGGGTCTTCAAGTTGAATTTCCCACGGTGTATATATATATATGTGCACTGAGCCAGTGACTATTTTATTTTAAAATAGGTGCTCAGACAGAATAGAGCTCGACGATGAGATTCAAGCTTCGGTAAACCATAGAATATATGTATCGTTCGAAGAAAGTTTTATCACACCGTCGTACAATACAAAAGTTACTTTCCTTTTGCCCGAGCATCGAAGGTCATTAACGCGAGATCTAAGCCCATGCACGCGCCAGCCTTATAGCTTACTATAGTTATATTTAACTGACAATGAGGAGAGATGGGAGGATAATTAACTCGCTCTCGAGCTCAGTGGGATAGGTATACATATTTCATAGTTCACCGAAGCTGAATGGCGTGTGTATGTTTCGCATTAATTGAGAAGATAAATAATTAAAAGAGGGAGTGAAGAAAAAAACCGAGCCGGGGAATGTAAAGTAGACCGGTGCTTTGATGCTATTTGTGGATGTTATACGTATGAACACGTGGATAATCATCATTGTCGCGAAAAAGTCCGTAATTTCTTCAATAATATGATTGGTCGAGTCTATCCAAAGTTCCCGTGTCAATAATGGTTCTGTAGGGACCGTGCACACTAATACACTGTCACGGAGGTGAGAATATGTACTCGTGTACATGCATACTAGTTGCGACATCTGCAGTCCAGAACGAACACTTTGTTGGGGGAAAATATATGTATGTACACGACACACATTCTCACGTTGGTGAGAGTGTATTTGTGTGCACGGTCCTTATAATGTTTAATTGTAAATATAAATCTCGTCTTGGTATTAGTCTCGTACGACACCGGATGCGATAGGAAATATTGCCTCGCAAAACAGGACTGGTATCGTACGAAAAATCAGTTATACGAAAGTACAGTGATGCCCTCTTGGAATCTCGAAACCCGGCCATTCGTGTCGCCCCACTGTTTGTCTCCCTTTCTTCCCGGACTTCCCGGGTTCTAACCCGGAGAGAAGTTGAAATAAAGAACACTACTGGATAGTACAATAGAATTATATCTCCTAATAAATGTACACGAGATGGAAGAACCGAGAGAGAGAGAGAGAAAACCTTTTAACATCACAAATTTCCTGATGAAAAATTTTGCAAAAGCTTGCGTCAAATCTTTTCGAAATTCCGTCAAGACCCTTCTTCGCTTGCTGCAAAATCTTCAGCATTCGAATATACCAGCTTGTGAATTTATATTCCTGGATTTAAAATCGTCATAAAAGCAATAATCCTTGCACATATGTGTGGGCATTTTTTCATGGGTCATACATGTTCTACTGTTGGCAATTTTTTTCGCTAACATCCCGGAGGCAAGAGTTCCACCACGCTCCCATGCGTTCGTCGTTTGTACTACATGCACTATATGATATCCCTACCAATCACGAATTTCGCAATCATACTTATTAAATCATAAAGATAGATCGGTACGAACATCGTTATTATAACTTCTCATCGATGATCTCGCCCTCCCATTATCTGGGAATTACCTAATAACATCGATATACACGTTCAATACTTCCGTATTGTATAGCGTGTTGCAATATAAACGAGTATAAGCGCAAGCACGTGTGTATATGTGCGTCGTTATATGCTCATATATCCCCGAGTAGAAAACAATATAAAAACAGCAGAAGTAATATGTTTTGTGCGGTTAAATTATACTATAGTGCGAGAGCAGAGTACGAGGTAGCTCAGCGTCGTCAGTTTTGTGTTTGTGTATAAATGTGTGCATGAAACTTTAATACATGTGTCCTTATGGCTTTACAAGTATTGCATCGTCTCGTACACACAAGCGCGTCCTCTCTTCTCGCAGCCACTGCATTCCAAGGGCTGCCCAAACTAAATCCTATATCTCGGCTACATATATACACACACACACACACACACACACATCAAATATGTACTTACATATAGATGTACAGCATCAATGTTTTATACACACACACACACATACACACTCGTTCATTTGCCTCAGGCTGCACGTGTGCTGTGTGCTTGTGTTAGCACAGGAGTCTTTCCTCCTGAGGCTTTCTCTGCTCGAGCGCTCAGTGTCCGAGCAATTGAGCCACCACAAGCTTATACGTACTTGCCGTGTGGTTATGTATCCCCAGTGTGGCCCCCTCCCTCCAAACCTTGCGACGTTTTCTGCCTTCGTAGAGATTTTATGTGTATATATATATATATATGTGTGTGTGTGCATGTGTGTATACATACAGGCATTCAACATTATACTCGATCCACTATTTAGAAATTCCTTTGAATCTCCAAATGAATGTATTTTTTATATTCGTCCTAATTACCCCTACTGTTGACTGTAATATTCTAATGAGTGAATTTTGCCTAGAGGAATCTCATTTTTCTTTTTCCTCATCCTACGATCCTCTTTTTTTATTTATTTATTTATTTATTTTTTTGTTACGCTGAAGAAAGTGTGCGATTGGAATGTACTTTTTTTTCTTTCTTTTTATTCTTGCTATATTTTACATTGTCACCCTGGCTGGACAGGAAGTTGTGTATGTGCTATAACGATAATAAAAGTGTCGTGCCACCGTTTTCGTTCGAGTACGTGACGTTGAGGAACCCGCGAGGAAGATAATAGGGGGGGGGGGCTCTCCTTGAGAGTTTTTGGTACTTCTCGATCCCGTTCCCGTTTCAGTGTGTATAGAAGCCAAAGCGACGAAGCATTCAGTCGGGGAACATATATATATATATATATGTGTGTGTGTACGCGACAACCGGTTGCACCGCGGACAATTATTCGAGGGCTTCGAAAACCTGACCATAAAAATGTTGGATCGATGGCATCTCGATCGGGCATCGCACCCCCTTTGTTCATTCACACTGCCGCAAGTTCATAAATACAAACTCTCCGCTATGCATCTCTCAACTATGTATATACAGGGTGGCCCAAAATTAGATGCGGAAAATGATAGGGCTAATAAAGGGCGTCGAGCTGAGTAAATTGATCCCAATAACATGTGGTCTGCGAAGTCGCGTTCGCGAGATACGGCCAATTAAAAAATCCCGCTAACCGCCGGCATGTAGGCAACCGAGTACAGTATTTTAATAACACAATCGGAACAAACGGCAAAACTGAATGATCAACAATCAAACTGAATGATAACGATCGACTGTCGACACAGTCTAGCATGGATGGATGATAACAGGCCATTTCCATCGCTGTTGTTCCATCCATCCTTGTCGTTGTGTTTGGCGAAAATTCAATGCCAAGAGTGTTTTCGTTTGAAATTCGTAAATTTGAAAGTGTTATGTTCCGCATCAGCGTACGCGCGCGCTTGTCAACAAGACTCAGAACCGATGATTCCTGTGTACTCGGTTGCCTACATGCCAGCGGTTAGCGGGATTTTTTAATCGGCCGTATCTCGCGAACGCGACTTCGCAGACCACATGTTATTGGGATCAATTTACTCAGCTCGACGCCCTTTATTAGCCCTATCATTTTCCGCATCTAATTTTGGGCCACCCTGTATATATATATATATACACATATTTATTTACGAGTCTACACGGGACATTATGGTTTTTAGCTCGGGGAATTATATATATATAATCTTTCTTTCGCAAATAGCGGTTAGTATGCCGTTGTGATTAAGTTATATAGTTAGTATCCGCCTCTTTGTATATGTATATCGGTATGCGATCTTTCGTCCGTTACTTTTGGTTGATCGCGCGCGGGATCTCGTAAAGATATCTCATTAATATTTATGTATGAAAGCCACGCCACCGAGATGTTGAATTGAGAGAAAATCGATTGATCGTCGTTACGAGAAGTGAGAAAATAATGAATATCTCGAATGATTATACATTTTTTGATTGAGATAGTATTTACATTTTATTTTTATGCTAATGCTTTTGTTAAAGGGTATATATAATATATATACATACATACTAGTGGCTCAATCAACAAAGCTCTTCAGCAGCAAAAACTCTTATTTTTTTTGTTCTCGAAACTATAAATATTCGTGTCTAAAGTGTCGTTGACAGAAGAATTAAAATTTTCAATATGAATGTTTTGCATATAGACTCGGATTACAGTTCCACCTGTTGGTCCACGATGGTAAATGAATTGTCAAAAAAAAATTTGTTTAACAGAAATAATGATATACAATCATTCGGTATATTTTTTATATGCAATAGTGTGAATAAAAGTTTTGAAAAAAAAAAAAAACTTACCGCTGTTCTGTTATCAACGACGCTTTTTTTTAGAATAAATAGGCATTGATTTATTCGTATGCAGCACACACACACACACACACACACACACACAACACTATAATTATTATTATGATAATTGACGTATGAAGAGATTTATATCCAATAGAAGCGGCAACTATAAATTTTGCCGATTTGTCAAAACATCACACAGGCTGAATTGCGCTTTTGAAAAAAAAGATCCCGTCGGTACAAAACAATTGTCTCGAAGTGATTGTAGACAACTCACGACACCCGCGTGATGAACGCATTTTTTTTTTTTTTTTTTTTTTTTCGGGAATCAGTAAAGGCACTGAGAAATCACCGTATATATTTGCTCAAATAACGATTTCCGTGTACGACGAATCACTTGATACATCATTAAAAAATTTTTTTTTAATTTTCTTCGTACATATCTACTCTATGTATGCGAAATCATAAAGCACAGACGAAAGTAAACTGATGTGACGACAATAACGACAAAAAAAAACGATTAACGAGCGGTTCGAGGCTGCTGACAGACAGCCGAACGACTCAGCAGCCTCCTCACAAATCACTGATCTCTCCCTCGGATAAATCACTGGTCCGATCGTATATATCGATACGTATCGTTCGTGGCGAGAGTGTGCGCCGTCGTTGATGCTTTTCGGCAGCTGTCAATTATTAAACTACAGAAAGCGCAGAAAGAGGGCACAGTGGCTCCAGCAACGGACAGCGTATATTTGCTGCAGCATCTCGTTCTCTCTGTTTCGGGGTCCAGCACATCGAACCGCAAACCGTAGTGAACGTATTAATATATATATATATATATATATATATATATTATCCCAAAGGATCGAGATGTTGTACGAAACAGGAGACGTCATCTGACATAATACGAGTGAAGCGCATAAGAAAATTTTAAGCAATTCTTTTATCTGCGTCGGATAAAGAAGGAAGTATAGTGAAACGCGATGACATCTAGTGGAGTAACTAAACCCCCGCCTCTTTTTTTGTATTAAAAAAAGTAGGTCGGTAAGCAGGGTGCGTGTAATGAAAAAACAAAAAGCACTAAGTTTCTCAGAATTATAGTAGAAATACATTATAATTAATATATTTTATTTTTCCAAACCTCGTCCGGTTTCGGCAATTTTCTTTTTCGAGCTCTTTGATCTTTCTACTCTGCTTACTAATAATAAAAGATATTGGCGTAGAGAAAAACGGCAGATGTCTGGCCAACTTCACGTCTGATTGTACAAGAGAGTGGGGATTCCCTGTGAATGTCACTCTAGCCATTTTGTGAATACAACGGTAGAATATAAACACGTCAAACTTCACACGACATACAGTGGCGCGGGCCCCCGTCGGCAGCAATTTTATATCGTTTATCGTGTTGGATTACTCTCTTGAATTACCAAGGGGGGGTGTGTATGCGCGTGTGTACGCCGATTAAATCGATTGTATTTAACGATTAACAATTAATTTATCACACGATTAATTTATAATTATATGAGACGAACATCCTAACTACGAAATGGGTAAGTCCGGTGTTAATATCGGATTAGAGATGTCGTTTTTTTTTTTTACCGTAACATCAAATAATGTCACGACTCGTTGGCAGGTTGCTCACAAGCCAGATTTCATAATAATTTGAGGAAAAAAACAACAATATTTATATTATTTACGGTCGATACCTTGAATCCTTTTACAGGTGGGTTGCTCAGTTACTTTCGCAATTTAATCGGTAATCGAGAAATGCGAATCCTCATTCTAGGTCTCGATGGCGCTGGAAAAACAACTATTTTGTACAGGTACGCATCCCAATCTCTTATCTGATCTTTCAATATTTGTCTTTTTTTTTCATGTAAATATTTGAATGGTAGACGAATGAAAAAAGTAAAATGAGATATACCCGACGCACGACGATTGATCAGATTGCAGGTCGGCGAAGTTGTCACAACGATACCCACTATAGGATTTAACGTCGAACAAGTGACGTACAAGAATCTCAAATTTCAAGTCTGGGATTTGGGCGGACAAACGAGTATACGGTAGGAAAGAAAAAAGAAAATATCATTAACGAGTCGTCCGTGTTTCATGGGAAATATAGTCTTTTTGTCCTCGAGCTTTTCCATCGTTCCCCGAGCCTGCATGAGAAAATATTTCACCCAAGTTAAATTGTAATTATTTAATTAAGGAGGTTCGGGCTTGCTGGCAAGTGTGTACAAAAGAGAGAGGTCCGCATCATGAGATCTCAAGCGTATAAATTGCGATTGTACCAGCGCAATGGTGGAAGTCACTTTCCTTAAAAACCATCGAGTAATACTTGTTTCTTTTTTATTACCAAATAATCTTGAATATTTGCTCTATCCGGTAGATATTTTTTCATTGATTTAGTATATTTCTATCTCGCATAAACGATTGAAAATCGGATTGTGGACTGACGTTGCTCAAATAATCTGTGCATAAGAGCGGATCTTTGCGATTTTTTTTTTAATTCTGAATCTGTGCAGGAAAAAATTCTTAAAAAAAATTGACGCGATACATTGATGAGCGAAAAACAAATTATAAAACTTTCAACCTAACGGTATGTATTGTCCAAAAGTACCAAACCTCCTTAACGAATGCAAATTGAATTTTACACTCTATCGTTCGTATTTTTGCAATGAGCTTTTACAAGGATGCTTTTTGAACTGCTGTTCTGAATTCATAGTTACTTCTCATCTTACAAACATGTCTATTCGAGTGTTTCAAAAAGAAACAAAAAAAATCGATTTTTCATACTCCCACCCCTCAAAACTTGAGTTTTGATGGAAAAAAAAATCCTCGCGAAGAGGAAGCTCTGTAGCTTAAGTGGAAGCCGCTGCTCATTGGACGTTTCTAATTATAACAGCCAATTAATGTCTATGACGAACTTTTTGGAAAAAAAAATTTGAGACCATGGGGATTGTATTTCAAATAAAAAGAACCTTCAATGATTTCGAACTTTTAAACGATATTGCTGAACGGAAAGTAGCTTTGTGCGCGGAATTTAATTCATTATTAACTAAGGATAGAGTTCAAGCACAATTATATTAACTTTTAGTCGCTGATTTTCACCGAAAGACGTATGCCACGTGTAAAAAGGCGTCGTTGGCATCAATCTTTACCGAAAATAAATAAATAAAATTTTACTTTTTTTTTGCATAAAGTCATAGCGGAAAAATTGTTAAGGGTGAATAAATTTGCTTATATACGATCTTTCCTGAGACTAATGATTTCCTATTTCAGCAAGAGAATAAAGAACCATGAATAACGTATTTGTGTCAAGAAAAAAAATTATCACGAAAAAAAAAAATTTCACCACATACGAATTGTTTATGACAATTTATAAAGAATTTTTAATTGCAAAATTATTTTTATGAATAAAATCGATCTATATTTCTATTTAGAACACGATGGTGTCAGAAAAAAATGTTCAACTTAAAATTGTTTCAAATTTTTTATAAAAAATTAGAAATTAAGGAATCAACAAAATTTTATTTAAGGAAATATCTTTTTAATTCGAAATAGAATCCTCATGGTCTCGAATTTTTCCTTCCAAAAAGTTCGTCATAAACGTTAATTGGCTGTTATAATTAGAAACGTCCAATGAGCGGCGGCTTCCATTTAAGCTACAGAGCTCTCTCTTCGCGAGGATGTTTTTTTCTATCAAAACTCAAGTTTTGAAGGGTGGAAGCATAAAAAATCCAAAATTTTGTTTCGAAATACCCTAATGTCTATGTACGAGACTCGTCAAACGAGAAAAAAAATTATACATTGTCATGAATACAAAATTTTCAGAACAACTGATTAAAAGTCCGCGACAAGGATCCTATAAAATTTCATGCCATTTTAGATTTCTTTATCGTGCTCGAGGTTTCTTTGTTTTTAATTCGCGCTCGCATCTCGTTTTTTTTCGTTTCTTCAAATTTCAGACCTTACTGGAGATGTTATTATTCCAATACGGATGCAATAATTTATGTGGTCGATTCGGCGGATAGAGATAGGATAGGCATATCAAAAGATGAGCTGTTGTACATGCTGAGGGTAAGTGGCATTATTCACTCAATTATTTGAAATAAAATGTGAGCTCTCTCGGAATTCGAAAAAAAAAAAAAGTTTTTTTTTCAATTAAAACATACAATATCGAAAAAATGAGCAGTATGATGATGTTGAAAGATCGTTGATGCGTTTCGTTATACAAGGGTTTGTGCACGAATACAACTTGGAACAACTTAGGCGCGTTAAAAAAAAAAATAATAATAATAATGTAACAATCGGGTGGAAAAGTCACGAATCCATGATTATGTACACAGGAGGACGAGCTTCAAGGTGCAATCTTGGTTGTATTGGCGAACAAGCAAGATATGGCCGGTTGCTTGAGCGTAGCCGAGGTTCATCAAGCTCTCGGTTTGGATGCCCTGAAAAACAGAACGTTCCAAATATTCAAAACATCGGCGACGAAGGGCGAGGGCCTGGATCAAGCGATGGACTGGCTCTCGAACGCGCTGCAGAGTAGAAAATGATGGGACGTTTATATTCAGTAAGGTCATCCGGTTCGTTTACGTTCGAGCCTCATCCGAGAGGAAGAAAACAATCGACACGATCGTCAGAGTATCCCCGTTCGAACGGTCGCCTCATAAAACTACTCGCACATACACACACACACACACACACACACAAACACAAAGACAGCCTTGCACGAAAAGTTTGCTCGGCATTCGAAAATTATTTATTATATACCGTGAGAAATTTCAATGAATTATGATAAATAAGGTCGGGACTCGATTAAAAATCGCGTATCGAGCGATCTCAAATATCTCAGGGGCGGAGGGAGAAAAAAAAAATTGTTTTGCGTTACGCTGCCGCGAAGTATCTGTCGAACGGAATAAACATTTGATACTTCCAATTCTTTCGAATTTAATCAATCGAGTATTTTATATTTAAAATTTTCCGTATTTTCCAGTAGGATTTTCGTTTTTTTTTTGTTTTTTTTCCCCCGTTTTCGTTTTGTTTCCACTCGGTAACAGTGCGACACTTTGAGGCAACGTCACCGAATCACTTGGGGTGTAATTATCAATAACGCGATATGCAAATCGGGGACAGTGATTTATAACGTAGGATTAACATTGCGTGGTTAAGCTGACAAGCCAAATGAGTGAAGATAGCAAAATAATGGAGTCTTCTCGCGTCGCTGGTGTACTCTAATGTAATCAAAAATTTTATGGCAAAAAAAAGAAAAAGAAAAATAGGTTTTGATATCAATTCTATTGACTGTGACGGAATTCCACAGAGGCACTATTTCCTAATAAACATTATTATTATTATTATTATTATTATTATTATTATTATTAAACGAATAAATTAAACGTGCATTGAATCGAGAATATGATTCGCATATTCGCTCTGCAGCGATATCGGTTCGAACAAATATCGCGACAAAAGTGCTCTCGAAATGTTTAATTTAAAATAAAATTTCTCATAACTCCGGATACTTGCGTTAATTCGATGATTTTTTTTTCTTTTTTCTTTTCATTCGACTTACCCTCGTAGCCGACTACTACCATTCTGGAACCCCGAATCTTTCGATACGTTTCGTTTGCGTGTCAAGTTCCATCTGAACTTTTTTCCTCATGTAGAAAATGGGACAATCGCGACTGGGGGAAAAAAAAAAAAAAAAAAAAAAAAAAAATCGTGAAATATTTTCTCAATCTTGCCTCAAAAAATAAAATCAAACGATAAAATTGCCCAACGCACCTCGTGCAAAGTACTTCCTGATGAAGACTTCCCTGGCATCTCTGGCACTCGGTCCACAAACGACAAAATTTTTCCTCCAATTTTCGACCGGCTGACATTTCCCTCTGATAAAGCTCGACCTCTTTGGCCTCGCAGAATTTGCAGAGAGCCATTTTTTCACGCTCCGCGGGTAGAACGGATCGACAGCCTATGCAGGTCTCTTTTTTTCGTGTAAACGCTGCAAGCGCACCGACCCTCGATGTAACCACGATCTTCGTACGCGTGTGCTCGCCCTTAAGCAGAATAGACTCGGCTCTGTCGCCGAGGATAGGCTCGAAAATTCGTACGAGAGGCTTCGACAATTGATTTTCCAAATAATAGGTCGTATCGATGGGAATATTGTTCTCGAGAACGTAAATTGGATCCTCGGCTTTGAGATAAGCGGGAGTACCTTTGGTCGAGCTTATGAAAACGTATGGCACGCGATCACCGAGTTTCGGCGCTGTACCGGCATCGCGTTTCTTCATTTTAGCTGCCAATTCCACGTGCGCCTGTCTCGCCGTATAATCCGTTTTCGTCAATTCCTTCGTGACGACCAATTGCGATATGTCGATCTTGTTGCACAGCAAATCGCTGATTATCTGCTTCGCGTAATTCACAGCTTCGTCCGGATTTCTGAAAATCAATGATAATTTATCGGCTTCGAGGATGCGTCAATTTTTCGTTTTTTTTTTTTGTATTCATAAATATGATTTTTACTGCCGTAAATAATTACCGATCGATAAGCAGCTTCTTCAAGCACGTATTCATCATATTCGCTACCAACGGACAATTATCACGGCGCACAGTTTCCAATCCTTTACAATCCATTTTGTCGTATTTTTCGGGCCTCGTGAAATAAAGTCCGGCATAACGTTTCTTGTTTATCAGAAGATACGGAAAATAAACCTTTTCGAATTCAAGCTTTATGGGCTTTATGAATTTCGCGGAGACGTATTCCGCGGCCTCCTTGCCTAGTCTCATCGCTTCCTCGATCTCCTTTACGCCGAAATTCACCATCACCGAATCGGTATCGCCGTAAATTACAACGGCGTCGTGAGCATAACCGTTGTCAACTTTGTAATGATTCTCCACTTCCTGCTTGGTTTTTTCTATCATCTCTCGGCCGTAAGCCGTGACACTCTGGTGAGGAATTCAATATCATGTTTGTCGTAAATGAACGAACTTGTGTCGGAGTCTAAAGATGGATATCGCGTTTTCAATAGAATAAGGTCGTAAGTGCCAAAAACGCAATTTTAGTGCCATAAGGTCGTATAATTTTTTCTTGTCTGTCGTTTGCTGTAAAAATATTTAAAACGCACAAATAATTAAAAATTAGGAATTTGAAAACCTAAAAGCAGAAGTTCGTATGTTGACGGATATGACCTTCCGGTATAGGTTTTCCTTTTTTTTTTTTAAGAATTTACGGCGTATACGACACTTTCTGGTTTTAAGTTTTTTTTTTTTTTAAAGATTTTCGGGCGCTTACGACCTTCTGAAATTAGTTTACGTGATTATTCCTCCTTCAGTTAGGTCCAAAAGGTCGATATACGCCAGGACTTACGACGTTCTGGTTTTAAATGGCTAAATATTTCAAGTTTTAACGTTTTTGCACATATTTTTAAGTCATTCGCGTAAATGCACAAAAAAAATATACGACCTTCTGATTTTAGCAATTGGAAAAAGTCGTATAATCGCACTTACGACCTTGCTCCATTGGACACGCGATATTTTCGGAACGGAAATTTCATTGAAAGTTGTTTTGTGACAAAATAATAATTAATAATTATCGTGTACATTATTTTTTTTTTTTTTTTTTTTAAACCAATAGCCCATATTTCCGGCAAGGATGAGGATGTTTGAATATGGGAATACTCACGCCTGATATTTCCAAGCATGGCAATTTGCCCTGTTGAGCACCGGTAAAACCGTAAACCGAATTTGCGGAAACTTTCAAGGCGTATTGCCTGCCATCGAGAACCTTTTGTTTCAATGGATCCGTCTCGTTTTTCAATTCCGCCTTGGCTTTCTTTCTCGCTGCCAATAAATTTTCCAAAATTTCCGGCAATATGCCTTTGCAAACCGATGCTTTGGCGAAATACGAATTTGCAGGTGTCACGGTGAATTGATCGGCGTCAAGATTATATTGTTTTGTCGTTTTTGGACTGAGCAACGACGTGTAACAGATATTGTGGGCCATTATAATGCTCGGATACAGCGAGCTGAAATCCAATGTGGCAATGGGATCTTTGTAGAAACCGCGCTTTGGCTCGAGAACCGTGGCACCGTCGAATTGCTCGTCGGTGCCTTGACCCGTGTGCACCGGTATCAGATAATCCTTCTCTCTCGTCTGCGAATAATGGAATCAGCGTGAAAAAATATATTTACAGCGCGCACTCCGTATATGCCACTTCACCTAATCCATCCTCGAAAGTCAGCCCCCCACTTCTTCGCAAAGTTGAGAAAAAATTCCAACGCTCCCTTATATCCCGTATACCGAAATACGCTTTTACATCTTCAAAAATATTTTTTTTTCCACACTCTGATAATCGATTGCTAGCCAACCATAATTTGAATTAATTTCATGAATAATATATATTGGTAATAATGAATAGAAAAAATTCAGTAAGAATGCATGCGGTTTTTCTTCTTTATTTCATTCTTTGTTACTTTTTTTTTTTTTAAACTTTAGTGGGTTCAACTACTACAATGTATGCACGTTTAGCGCGGATTCAATTTTTCTCTGACTATGTATGCAAAGGAGTATGCCAACGAGAGCGGCATATAAGAGAACGCCGGAAAAATTTTCCTACTTCTTGGGAATACTCTTCCCCTTGGGGGATTGAGCGGCATATAAGAGAGTGCGCACTGTATACATATATATATATATATTCGCGTCAATTTCACGATCGTTTCGTATTAGCTTAATTTTTAAAGTGTCACCGAACCTTGCGCAAAAGCTGCGAAACAACTTTGATCTGTTGACCACGAGTCAGCAAACTGGAGAGCGAGACACCCGTGACTCTCGCCATTTCCATGTAAATAATTATGCACATCAATTTGTCGAGCAATCGAAGCGGCAGATATGCATCTTTGAGACAGTAAACGGCCAAACGACGACGAGTCTGCGAGTCGCCCTTTTGCAAATCAGCGATAATGCTGTGATGAACGTCCTCCTTTTGTTCTTGAAGAAAGTGATAACTCACGGCATTGAGGGTGTACGATCTCAGTTTGTAATCGCGTACGAGAACCTTCAGCAGGATATCGCAAAGATTATCACGAGAAAAAAAAACGAAATTAAAAATTTACATCATTTATACGTTTTTAAGAATAATTCGGGATGATAATTTTACCAGCAACAAATCGAACGGAACGCGTCCCTCGAAGTTCACGTATTTGTTCTCTCGACGTCCCATCTGTTTGCTCTGAAGAACCTGATCCTTGATTACGGATTTTATATTCTTAACTCGACCGAGAAAACTAAAGTCCTTCACGTGAAGATGATTGGCTCGGTTTATCAGATATGGAAAATCAAAATTGTTGATGTTGTATCCGGTGAAGATGTCGGGATCCAATTCGCGCACGAATTCAGCCCATTTCTGCAGATTAATGTTTGACACAAAAAAATAATTCTTTCGCATCGGGAGATATTTAAAGATAAGCAGAAAATTTAGTTTTGTTGGGTAATAAAATTAAATGGCCGTTCGTTTTTGTTTCTTTGCTATCGTTTCTGAATTTTTATTTCACAAGTATGAAAATACGAATGAAAATTTCGATCTGCAACTGTAAAAGACTTTTTCCATGATAAAAAAAAAAAAAAATTAATTCTTGGAGAATGTGAAGATTAATGGGATTCAGCCAAAAACTTATAATGATAGAAAAGAAAGGGAGGGGGAGGGGGGAAATTAGTTTAAAGTCGACGAACCTGCAACATTAATTGTTCCGTAACGAAGCTCATGACTTGACAACCGACGATGGGCGCGCACGTATCGAGAGTAAAGATGTTTCGTATAAAGGGCTCCGGTTCTCCCTGTTTGATGACCATGTTTGCGATTTGAATAACAGGATCGTGATTCGGTTCGGGAAATATACCTGTACGGAGGAAAATTTCGAAATTTTCAATTCGGAAACACGGAGAGCGAATCGTTGGCCTCGAGAGCATCGTACGGAAATATTCGCTCACCCTTGCGACCGGCGCACTCGATATCGAAACTCAGAATTCTGAACGGTGCGACTTTGGACCATTCGCCCTCGGGTGCGTGAGCGATAAAAGCGTCCCAAGCAACGTCAACCTCGAGTTGACATCTCGTCGTCGATTGTCCACGAAATCGCCAACTTCCCGGTGGCAATTCGATCCACGTACAACCCATAACCGACGTGTCCACCATGAATCTGCAAATCGGGAAATAAAAAAAAAAAAAAAAAAAAAAAAAAAGAGTCAGCTCGTGAAACATGAAAATGAATTTGAAAAAAAAAAAATAAAATAAAATAAAATAAAAAAAAAATATATATTGGCATGCCCAGATTATACAAACCGAATATCAAAATCAATGTTGCTCTCGAAAGCTCGATAATCGTGATGAAAAGCCGTATACACGACTTCCTTTTCGAGCAGTCTTTTGGAAGGCGCGATGAGCTTTTGCAGCGCCACGGTTATACGCAAAAACGGTGATTTATCATTTCCCGTATATCCGTACACGGTTTGCCTGTATACGAGTTCTACAGCCAAAATAGCTTCTTGAACGTGATCGGGATTCGATCTCATGTCTTTCTTTACGGCTTCGTTGAGGGCATCCTGTATTGCGCGTGCGTATGAAAATTGTAAATTTTTCAATTTTTTTCTAAATTCCCAAGTCGCTTTCGCGTATTCGAACGAGCATTATCATTTTTTACCTTGAAAGGCTTGCAGTGACTGTCGGTGAAATTTTGTGGCGCGGTGACAAAGAAATATGGACAAAAACCATGAACATGACAACAGACCGAATTACCCTCCCACGTTACACCAAACATTCTCATGACCGGCACCGGACCGACTTTACTACCTGGCATTCCGTGAAGAGGGGTGCCTGCAACATTTAGCTGTATCTTGTAAAATAATTTTCTCATTACAATTGACCGTTGGCCAGCGACGGACATTTTTTCAATGAAAAAACCATTCAAGATTATTTTGACCAAAAAAAAAAAGGCAATAAATATTAATTATTACCAGAATTAATATAATAATTAATAATTTCTGTAACGATACGTAAGTAACAACTTTTTTTTTAATCCGTAAATTGATACTCGGCGTATAATTTATTCGTTTACATGATTATGATATATATATATATTTTTTTTCTCTACACAAGTACTCGTCATACTACAATGCTATTTCAATGAATTTTGTTCATTTTTTATCTACACAAGTATTCGTCATACTACAATTCTATTTCAAATAATTTTTTTCATTCAAACACCGTCCATCTCCGAGTTCTGCACTTGCCGGTATAATGATCAACTTCGATCTGTTGAAAAATCAGAGAATCGTTTTGATTCAATGAAGGAGGCGCCGGACGACTCCATTTCCCGGAAGTAACCCGAGTCTCTGGTCCCTAAACGCGATAAATAATTAACCATCGGTTATAGACCTCGGTAAAGCTTGTGCCAATGAAATATGTGTTAGCTGTGCAACGACGAATGTATAATGGCAAAGGAATGGAAAATTTTGAATGAAGTATGACGTGGCTGGAGGATGGAAAAAATAAATTTGAAAAATATTGCGATGCTTGTGAATCGCGTATTCGTGAGATCTAAATTACGTGTGTATGTGCGATAGCTCTGGCATGAATAATACGCAACGATAAAGTTTCATGACTGTTTTAAGTTCGTGTCGTTTGATAACTCACTATAACTGCATTCGCGTTAATTATTTGACGACTCGTAGAGGGCTAGAAAAAAGTAATATTTACGGTCCTTTTGAGACTCAGCCAAGATTTATAGTCACATCGAAAACGTCAGATACGATAATTCGAAAGGTACAAAGGATCGGGATAGCGGACAGGGGAATTAAAAATCTTGGGGCATAACGGACCTCTTCCGTAATATGAGTAACATCACCAAAATCATCGTCCTCATAATCCATCTCGGCGAGTTCTGCCTCGAATGTTTTGCCAAGTTCATCATCGTCATTGCTAAAAAAATACACAAAATTCGTTCGCAAATGATTCCTTCGTAAAGGACGTCACGAAAATCCTCGAGGTTAAACCTGGCTCGAGCTATCCTGAAAATACAATTTACTTACCCGAATTTAGCTTTTTTGGCAGGGACCGGTGAACCCGCGTAACCTCCTTTGTTCATTGTAACAAATTGAAAAAAAAACTTATCCTGTCGTTAAACGTTAAAATGAATAAATTTTCAATAACTGCGACTATACTCGTCGGTTTTAATTCGGGATTCGGGTTGTTCTTGGGGTGGGTTGTTGGCGGTTGGGTTGGTGGCGATGATACTGGCGGGAAATTTTTTGTTTTTCACGCCGTTTCCGTCGATGGCTAGATGGCGCGACGATAGGTTTTAAACGTCAAACGTGATTTTTCAAATTGTGGAGAAATAAAATAAAACTCTGATTGAATGACACGTTGAAAAGAATTAGTACAAATCTTGGATTAAAAAAGAATGAAATAATTTAGAATACTCATAAAATAATGATTTTTATTAATGAAAATCATTATTATGTTATAAATACTTTTAAGTATTCCGTTCGTTCGAAATGTAACATTATTTACGAAATTTTTCTCGATGTTTTTCACATAATAATTTGTTGATTTTCATGGAAAAAATTGTGCCATGTTAGTAAAATTTTTCGCAACAACCTAGTAACGATAAATGGGGAAGAGAAATATAAAAAAATAATTACACATTAATATCAGTGATTCATAACGATAATTAGTAATTGACAATAATATGTATATAAATTATTCATCATTATTTATTTATTTATTTTCACGTTTACGTAGCGCGCGTTGTTAGCACGAGAAGTATCAACGGTGGTATAATAATAAAGTCGCGAATGATTTTTGTACTCTTAATTTTTTGTTTATCGTGTCTTTTTCCATTAGAATCAGGAAAAAATCGTTCTTATGTATATTTAGCGTCGTTAGAAATTAAAAAAAAAAAATATTTCTGTAAATTATTGGATAGTATGCCAAATTGGCGTTGTTTCTGTGTTATTTATTCAGAATTTTCATGCAAATACTACATATTTGTTGCAACGATGGATAAAAAAAAAGTGCAAGATTCATTGATTGCCAAATCATAAAGAGTCATGAATAATAATTGGTATATACGATAGTAGATCATGTTTGTTCTAACTTTGTAGCTTTAATGTATAAATATAAATAAAGTGCTCTGTTATAATTATACTTTTTAGAATTCTTGAATTAAAAAATTTCAAGAATCGATTTCTGTAATAAAAAATATCGATCCGATGAATTGATTGCCTTCCGAAAATCGATCCAAAATATCGATATTTCCTAGGCAAAATATCATATATATAACGAGACTCTTTGTCATTGTCGGTATTTTACATTTCTCGAAAATATAAAATGCTTTTGCTACCCTCAATTTTGTAATTATACTTCCACTTTGTTTTTTGATTGGCCTCAGGCTGTTAGGTATGCAGGGTGGACTTGGGCCGATAGGGGATAAGTACCACTTGAAAAAAAAACACGTTCGCATTTTATAGTTGACTTGATTTAATATATCTCCATGTATAAATATAGGCAGGTAGTATAGGTATAAGACTAAGATTCTCTATCGGTATAAAATAACAACCCCCTAGATCTAAGTTAGTCCGTTGCATATGAATTAATGTGAAGAGATTCTCATCGCAATTTAAGCGATGATTAAGATATTTCTAGTTGACTTGATATAATATTGCTGTATCCAAATATAGGCAGGTATACATACAAGGTTACTATATCTTAATATAAATACGAACTCCCTCTGTCGACAGAGGGGTTTGGTATTCAAACAAAGCTTAAGTTTTTTGTTTGTCTCCGCAGCACAATGACGAAGAGAATGTTCTGGACACTTGTATAGCTTTAGATGGGTTCAGTTACAGCTCTATAACGAGACTCTTTGTCATTGCTGGTATTTTGATATTTTGGCGAAAATAGAAAATTCCTTTGCTACCCTCAATTTCATAATTACTTCCGCTTTGTTTTTTAATTGGCCTCAGGATTTGTTAGGTAGACAGAGTGGATTTAGGCTTATAAAGGATACTACTTTAAAAAAAAACGCGCCCACATTTGCTCTACCTCCGTGGTGGGTGTAGAAATGAGCAAATCGCAACTTTCATTAGCTCTAGGGATTTTGCATTATTTCAATGTATGAGAAACCAATTTATATAATAAAAACGAACTATATTAATCGAATATGTATAATTTAATACAAAATCGTGTTAATTTTTTTTTTAAATAGATATGCATAAAAGACTCGCGATATATGTATTTTTTCTTATATTCCAAGTTGATAGTAAATTCGATGAGTATGCGTTCTTCATTACGTCACAAGTCGTATGATCGGTTAATCTAACAGGCTAATTTGTTCTTGAGAACTAATTTTTTTTTTTATCAAAACAAATTTTTGTCCATGAAGAAGCAAAGTAAAATTATTATAAAGAGTATTTATTGCAAAAGACATAGGCAATTGATAACTATATTCCGGATGAGTATCTTTTCATGTTAAATGTTACAAAGTAACATCGAAACCAGAGTTAAGATAATCACCATTTTTAATGAGCGACGAGGCTTGATGGACGAGTTGCAAGGAATTCCTCCTCCAGAAAGACACGCGCAAACCTCGACTATGTGACCACTGACCTATTGAAGTATATGAATATGTATATATATATATATATATATATATAAAATAATGAAAATCATTAATCCAATGAGAATTAAAACGAGGAAAATAGTACATCGATACTCGTACCGTGCTTTAGTTAAATAAATTATACATTACCTTTTGTGTGTAACACCCCGATGACAAGGCAGTCGTTTTATCCTCAATCATTTTTCCACAAAAGTACGAGATGTTGAGTACTGTGACAAAAAAAAATCTAATTTTTCGTCAGAGAGACGCGTTTTTTTTTCATAACAAATGGTAGATATGGTTTACCTGCATTGTTGTAGATATAACTATATTTGAGACAGGCGTATCCGGGAGTAAGGGGACACGATATTGCCGTTTGATTGAGATTGTCCCACATATAAGTCACATTAGGCGGAGTTTCATCATCTACGAAGAAACAAAGGAACCGTCAGACTGATTTTTTTTATATTAAAATGTTTTCAAAAATTGAAAAAAATAAGAAAAGAAAAAAAAATGTTTTTTTTTCTTCTTTTCTCCTTCGGGGGATCAAAATACCCGTAACAATGAATGGAAGAATGCACGGTGTGGTTTCGAGTGTCGAACAGTTGACGGTCGAAGGCGTGGTACGCCCGAGCCACGTAAATTGAAAACAGTACGGACGAGTAGGATCTCTCTGATCTGATCCTGCAATGACGACGAAGAACAAACAAACAGAAAATTATCAGTCCCGACATCGCGCAATGAAGAAATTAGGCGAATTAAGGATATTCGTACCAGCAACGAATTGCGCCGTTCCGAAAACGAGGAGAATCGAGTTTACGAGTATCATCTTCGTTGAGCGAGCTATTGTCAGCTGTTGTCCATGCCACTATAACGCGCGATATCTTCGGCTATCTGATAATAGGCCGGAAATCACTCATCGATATATATATATATATATACGCGTTTATATACATATATATATGTATATAAACGCGATAAGTTTTATCGGAGTTGATATTAATCGTTCGGCTATCAATAAAAACGATTGTTTCTCACGGTGGTGTGTTGTACTTCCTTGTAAAACTCGCAACTTGCAAGATTTTATTGTTACTCTTTCTCTTTCGTTAAAATATATATGCACATTTATTCGTATTGGAATACAATCCGTAAAATTTGGCGTAAGTTTCATAATATATAAACGCTAGGGTAAATTTATAGAGAGACAGTATAAAACGCGATTGTATACGTGAACACAAAGGTCGATAAATATTACAAGCATCCGCGAGCATTAAAGAATACATCCCAGGCTCTTTACGCTTCGAGATTGTAAATTCTTATCATAATTAAAAGGAATTGTTATAAATATATATTATGTGTATATATATATATATGAATTTCATTTGTTCTAAAGCTAGGCTCGTGAAAATAATTGTTTTTTTGCCTTAAAATTCGTCGTGCCTCGCGAGAGCTTCGCCGAAATCTGTTGCCTGAGAACCAACGAATATATCGTATTTCTCGAGAATCTCGTCCTTGGTAAGCTTTTGATCGGCGTCCCCGTCTGCCTCGTATATCAAGTGGCGAGCTTCGGCTTCGGCGTGATCGAAATCAGCGGGTATTATCCAATTCTTTACCTGTTTAAATTATTGCATAGAAAAAAAAGCCAATTAGGTTTCATTCGTCAGAAAAGAAAGTTAAAAAAAAATAATTTTCCATTCATAAATCTCAATGACCTCTTCGTTGTCCATGAAACCATCCTTGTTTTTGTCTCTGTAGGATGAAAATTGTTCTTTCTCATTTTTCACCCATTCCGGTTCCTCGTCCTCCTCTCCGCTTCTGTACATATCGCCTGTAATTTTTTTATAATCCCCATGAATTTCAACTCTTGATCCGACGCTCGATTATTTTGCAGCGTTCAAAATAAATATTTACAACATAATTATATGTAAATTAGGGCGGAGTGAAAAAAGTCAATTTTTGCGGATCGTATCGTAATTAGCGCGGGAAAGTTGCGTCTTGGCACTACCAAAAAGTATTCCAAAGGAAAATATTTACAATCGATATCTTCTGTTCCGACAAACGCCTTAAAGTTTTGATTTTTTTTAACATGGGGTTCAAATAGAGAAAAAAACCCAAAAAGACCAGTCGGCACTTATGAAAAAATTCATAAAAACTTACCGGGTGGTTCGATTTCAGTCCCACTGCGCTTTCTCAAAGCGAGAAGAATGTAGCTTTCATTCGACGTATTAAAATTTTAAATATCTTGCTTAGTTTAGGAGATACATGCGTTTAAAAAATAAGCTTTTTTTTATCATTTTCTAATTTTTTTCCGAAAAAACTTATTTTTAAAATGCTTGTATCTCCGAAAATAAGCAAGATATTTCAAATTTTAATATATCAAATGAAAGCTACATTCTTCTCGCTTCGAGAAAGGGCAGGGGGGAGCTGAAATCGAATCACCAGGTGAGTTTTTCTGAATTTTTTGGTCCCAACTGGACTTTTTGGGTTTTTTTTCTCAATTCGAATCCTGTGTGAAAAAAAATAAAAACTGTAAGGCGTTTGCCTGAACAGAAGACATCGATTGTAAATTTTTTCCTTTGGCATGACATTTTTAGTGATGCCAAGAGGCAACTTTTCCGCGCTATTACGATACAATCCGCGAGATATATTCAAATAATATTCGTAGTAAATAATTTTAAAACGTGACATCGGAAAAATGGGAGCCAAAGATTGTTTTAAAATTATTCAAGCTTGCAGGAAGAAAGTATTTATTTTATGAATTGAATTTTCAGACTTTTTTGAACACAGTAAGATGTATTCAATTAATTTATCAATGTTATATCTTTATTTAATAAAAAAAAGGTTGAAATTTCATTTCGAAAAGAAATGACGAGTCGGAGATTTATTTTTTCTTGAAGTAATTTTCGGCAATATTTTTATAAATATCATCGACCGAGTAATGGAGAAAAAAAAAATAAATTATTTGCAAGATCTTACCGATATATTCCTCCAGAGATATTTTCCCATCTCCGTCCTTGTCGATGTCCTCCATAGTTTCCAGTACCACGACATCTCTCATGTGCTCAGTCTCTTCGGGATGAAGAAACGCCATGAATTCTTCCTTCGTCAGAGCATCGTCGCCATCCTTGTCCGCCACCGACCATCTTCTACGATCGCGTTTGAGCATAATCGCGTATGAGAAAGTTTCATCCTCAGGATTTTCCGCGTCCTCAGTTTCGTTCGTATCCATAAATCCGTAGACCATCGATTTGTATTTGGACCAGGGCAATTTATCCTCGTCATCCGGATTGTGCGATTTCCATTGACGCTCGACGTCGTCCCTGATGTACCTTCGCTGGGTATACTTTATCCAATCTTTGAGCTCCTCCTGAGTCACGAAACTGTCGTTGTCTTTGTCTATCTTGTCGACTATCATGCCGAGCCTTCTGGTGCTCTCTTCGGGCGTAAGCTGATCGAACGTTCTGGCATCTTCGCCGAGAAATGCTTCGTGATCGTAGTCGGGATTGTGCTCAGAGTTTATAAAGTGTTCCTGTTCGCTCAAATCCTTGAATAAAAAATTTTTGAGTCAATACTCAAGCGTGTGGAAAACAATCATAACAAAATAAATGAATAATGACATCGATAAGCAAATAAATAATAATGAGCCAACAGATAAAATGAAAAATTTGCGAGGATACAAAGAGTAAAAAGAGGTTATAAAATAAAAAAAAGCTTAAATCCGAATTAGCCAACTGGTAGTGTTTTAAGCAAAAGCAACGATGGAATGAAATTTCGAAGTTTTAGAAAGCGGTAACATTTTTTTTTTTTTTTTTTTTTTTTTTTTTCAAAATCAAATTATCGAACCTTGTCGAGTATTCTCTGTTTGGCTTCGTCTTCCGGTTTGGGTATAGCTGCGATAACGATGATTCCGCCGACGAGGAGGCTCGTGAGAAACATCGAACCAAACATTTTGGGAAATAAAGGCTCGTCTTTTTTTTTACCCGAGCCGAAAATAGAGTTAAAAAAAAACGGTCACTGACTGAAACTGCGGGAGAGCGACACAAAGCTATAATATCCAACGATGAAACAATCAAAAACGGAGTCACGTGTGTGCTGTAGGCAAGTTGGAGTGTCTTATACAGTTAAAACGAAAACAGAAACGGTGAAAAAAAAAAATGAACGCTCCGACAGCTCGAAAACGAGAAAATTTATTTTTTACGATGCGAAATATCTCGATCGTCTCCGAGGTTCAGAGCAATAGAAGCGCTCAACAGCAACAGCTTCCACATCATCAAAACGTCGTTCCTCGGCTGCCGGAGAGTTGCCGCCACTCCCCCACTTCTCTGCGATCCGTAAAAAACTGTATATGCATGTGCACACATTGCTTTTTGCTTTATTCGCTTGAATTCCGCATGCGAGCCTTCTGATTATGGACACAACATGGGTCAACATATTTTACATTTAAAGACAGTATCCTAAAATTTTCATGACCAACACATGTTCTCATATGACAAGTTTATCGTGGATGAGGCTTTTCGTGCGTGTGCCAGGAGGCACGCACTTCCCCGAGAGGACATTGGCCGAAATAAAAGAGAAATAAGAAATTTCCGCCGAGTGAGCGCGGAGGAAAGAACAAACACGTTCGCCGGCTGTTCTACGACCGAGAGCGATTTCAGTGTGTAGAGCGATCTTTATACACACACTGCTAAGCTTCCTCTCGAAGAGATCACGTGACTCGATGAAAAAAGAGAAAAGAATCATAGCCCTATAGATAAAAACTGTAGATATTTAGGTCGCTGTTTCATTTTCTGTATTATGCATATTATGATGGTGCTTAATTTCATTCGACGTACCATATGCATTAGGGCGGTTCAAAAACGAACTTTTTTTTAGATTTCGCTCTTCTCCGAGATTTGTGTACTTTTTCGCTAAAAAATAGCTCACGCGAAAGGGCTGGGCTGAAAAAAATTTTTTACTACTCTGCCTCAACGACGTTGAAATTTTGAAAAAAAATTTCGGGAATTTCAAAATTGAGATATCCATAAATCCTTCGCTGGCTATATATAAGTATATTTTGTTGCATATCATATAAAACATAGCCACTGGAGGATTTAAGGATTTCTCAATTTTGAAATTCCCGAAAATAGCCTTTTTCAAAATTTCAACGTCTTTGAGGCAGTAGTAAAAAATTTTTTTCAGCCCTTTCGTGTGAGCTATTTTTTTTATTAAAAAAAAGTACAAGAATCTCGGAGAAGAACGAAATCTAAAAAAATACCCTTTTTTAAACCGCCCTAATATGCATACATCGTTATATTTTTAAGTCAAATTTTTTTCAAGCTTTTTTGACGTATATAACTGCAATATTATTAGTATATATAAAACACTTCCGGTATTTGTGAAAATCCTTTTCGTTGAAAGATTGGAACACTTTCTCTCTCTCTCTCTCTCTCATTATTTCAGAATTCAGAATGATGTATACTGTATATATATATAATAAATTGACATATTATTGAAGTTTGTACTGAATCTTCATTTTCACTGAAAATTGTTCCCTGTTTACGAATAACACCGAGTTTTGAGTGGAAAGCTCAAAAATTGAAAGTAAAAATGCAAAAAATCTAAAAAAGTTTCAGCGTTTTTGTCCAAAAACCACAAAACCAGAATTTCAGGTCTATCGTGCCAAAACTCTTCAGAGCATCTGCGACGTGTATATAATGCGCCATATATTTATTGTACACCATATGAGGCGGTATATGCCAAAAAAAAGAAAATAATAAACGTGACGAGTATTAGGAAAATGAATCACTGATCGATGTAACGAGAAAATTCTGTATAGCGTATGAGTGTTGAGCGCGCATCTAGGGCGTACGTTATCCGATTTTATCTTATATTTGTCAAAGATAAAGAGGTGTACATCGCGAACGCCCAGGGTGTGAATACCTGTCTCCCATTCTCGTTATAATCATTAATAGCACAGCTCCGTTCACAAAAATCCCTGAATACCCAGTACATAGCAAAATTTTAATTTTTTTTTCGTCCTTTTCGGCGCGTCAATTTCAAGTATCATAGTGCGAGTTAATTGTACTTTTGGTGAATCGTGTGTGCTCCAAGATGGTTTTGAAGAGTCAAGGAGCCGAATCGGCGAGGCTCGAGCGTCAAATCGGTTGTATAAAATATACAATGTTCTGTCTCGACGCCATTCTATGGGTGAGTTATTTTAGAGAGTGAATCACATTTTAACTCTGAATACGTCAGTACGTGTGTGAGATAAGGAAAATTGAAGAATGCTCTATGTTTCGAATATAATTTCTTTATTACGACATATATCAATACATTATTACAATATGTGAAATATGAAAAATATAAAATAAAATACGATAGTTTGTCTATTAAAAAATTAAAATTGAATGATTCATTCAAAATTTGAGAAGAAATAATTAATTATATATATATATATATATATATATATGTTGCTCTAAGCATTACCACGTGATATCAATGAGTCATATTTTGGTCATTTCCCGTTTCATGAATATTAAAAAAAGATTACTTCCTCGAAAAAATCGTTACCGACTCATGCAATAACACTTGTCGAGTTTGAAAAAAAAAATGTGTAAAAATATATTTCTCAATTCACCTTCAATTTCCTATATATTCAAATATATACAGGATGAATAAGATGTATAACGTTAGCGTAAATAAATGACATTAAACAAAAACTTGGACACTGATTTAACTATGCAGTACTTGATAAACTGTGTTCGTTTGAATCTAAATTATATTGATATATATTAGGGTGTTTCAAAAAAATTTTTTTTTTTTTATTTTTCATGCTCCTACCCCTCAAAACTTGAGTTTTGAAAGAAAAAAACGCGAAGAGGGCTTAAGTGGAAGCCGCCGCTCATTATTGGACGTTTCTAATTATAACAGCCAATTAACGTCTAGTCGAACTTTTTAGAAGGAAAAATTTGAGACCATGATTATTCTATTTCGAATTAAGAAAAAAAAATTTCATTAAATAAATTTTTGTTTATTCATAATTTCTAATTTTTTATAAAAAATTCTGAACAGCTTTGTCTGACACTATCGTGTTCTAAATAAAAATTTAGATCGATTTTATTCATAACAATAATTTTGCGATTTGAAATTGTTTATTAATTGTCATAAATAATTCGTATCTAGTGGAATTTTTTTTTTCGTGATAATTTTTTTTCTTGACTCAAATACGTGCTCCATGGTTCTTTATATATTCTCTTGCTGTAATAGGAAATCATTAGACTCAGGGAAGATAGTAATAAGAAAATAATTTTTCCGCAATGACTTTATGCAAAAAAAAACGCAAAATGTCATTTATTTATTTATTTTCGGTAAAGATTGATGCCAACGACGCCTTTTTACACGTGGCATACGTCTTTCAGTGGAAATCAGCGACTAAAAGTATATTGCGCTTGAACTCTATCCTTAGTTAATAACGAATTAAATTCCGCGCACAAAGCTACTTTCCGTTCAGCAATATCGTTTAAAAGTTCGAAATCATTGAAGGTTCTTTTTATTTGAAATACAATCCCCATGGTCTCAAATTTTTCTTTCCAAAAAGTTCGTCATAGACATTAATTGGCTGTTATAATTAGAAACGTCCAATGAGCGGTGGCTTCCACTTAAGCTACAGAGCTCCCTCTTCGCAAGGATGTTCTTTCCCATCAAAACTCAAGTTTTGAGGGGTGGGAGCATGAAAAATGAATTTTTTTTTCTTTTGAAATACCTAATATATATATAATATATAATATTATTTTTCAAACGTTTTTTTCATAAATTTCAAGTATCGTTAAATTCCACAGATTCTCGGCGCAGGAATGTTTGGATTATCCATTTGGCTACGAATGGAGCCGGGTTTCGCCGAATGGGTTGATTTTCTGGATATATCAGAGTTCTATAATGGAATTTATATTTTGATTGTTACCTCGATACTCGTAATGGTTATCGCTTTCGCAGGATGCGCTGCTGCTCTCATGGAACACACTATGGCTCTGTATGCGGTGCGTGTACAAAAAACTCCCCATTGCCGAATCAGAGATGGGAAAATTTGAATTGACGAATTTACATTCGAAGAGTGAAATTTAATTATTTTTGTATAGTTACTTGTTTCTGTGAAATTTACATTCTCCGTACTATATTTTTAAGAGAAATTAGTATTGTAAATTTGCCAATGGTAAATGCATGAATTCGAATATTCAGTTGTTTCAAAGTGATGATAAAATTCGATTTTTTTTTCATATCTCTGCTGTTCGAACAAATCTAAAAATTTTGAAATAGAGAAGAAAAAATTAAAACAATGAAAGATCGATGTTTTTTAATGGGATATCGATATTGTAGCACATAGGACTGCAAGCAGTGTGCTTTATTCTCGGTTTGGCTGGTTCCGCTGTTCTTCTCGATTATTCAACGTACGACAGTCAAATACAACCGCTAATACGAAGATCGATGACGACGCTGATCAGTAATTCTCAGCAGGAGAGAGCTGCGTATATACTACGCATAATTCAGGAAAATGTGAGCAATATTTGCAAATACCGTTTATTGTTATTGAACAATAAATAAATTATTTTTAATTATTGAAAGATTGAATTGAAAAATTATTTAAAAGTTTCATAAATTCATGACAAGCGAGCTTGATGTAATTTTTTCGTCGAAAAAATTGATTTTTTAGGAATTTATTTTACAAAAACTTTACAGTAAATCATTCTCCCATTTTTATGTTATTTTTTATTTATTTTTTTTTATTTTTTGAAATTGCAACTAATTACCTATTGCAGAGGCTCTCTTACTCCTCAAAAAGCTTGGAACAAAAATATTAAAAAAAAAAATCGTTCTTTAGTTAATAACATTTATTAACAAAAAATCAATTTATTCGTTTTTGCCCCACAAGATAAAACAGCTCTTTGTATTAATTGCAAAAATTTTTTACCGGAAAATATGTCTGTCCTGTCAGATGGGATGTTGCGGTGCCGACGGTCCGATGGATTATCTCAATCTTCTGAAACCCTTGCCGACCGAGTGCCGCGACACCGTAACCGGAAATGCATTTTTTCACGGTTGCGTCGAAGAGTTCACTTGGTTCTTGGAAGCAAGATCCGGATGGCTAGCAGGCGTTTCTCTCACGCTCTGCATGCTTCACGTAAGTTCATTCAATCAAAAATCATTTGTTTTTTTTTTTTGCGACGAATGCTTTCCAATTAGTGAAAAAAAGTCGTATAAAAAATCCCCACCAATTGATATCGTATTATTGGTCTAAAAAAATATAGGTCATGTATTTTCGTAATTAAAAAAAAAACCATTAAAAAATCAAACTATAATAGCCTCTCGATATTTTATGTATACCGAGCTGATCATTTTTTACGCAGAAAAAAAATTTCGAAAAATCTCTCGTTTGGGAATTTTCGAGACGATATGCTTTTTTGTAAAATTAAAAAGGTCTTTATTTCAATTCTTTTGTCTTGGGTCCCGCACACCCTTGGATCGTGTCTCGTCCATGCACCTCTCTTTCTCTCTTTGTCCAGAGATCTTCATGGCCTCGTGTGTGAACTTTATATATCGACTCTGTGTGAAACGGCGAATCGACATGATAAAGTACAAAGTAAAATTTCCTTTCACTTCGCGATTATACACATTATTATATCAACGGATCGTTTGCCGGCCTAAAGAACGAATGATTCTCACGAAACAGCTGTACAAAAATACATACGGGAGGATCCCCATATATTTAGATATATATGTGTATATGTGTACGATGCTCGATAGAAATGTAAACATAACCTTACCTCTTCTCCCCTCTTTAGGTAATTCTAGGTGTGCTCTCTTTTGTGCTTGTGCAAGCAAAACAGAAAGAGGAGGAAGCGGCTATATTCAAGCGTTAATCGCCATTTCAACGTACACCGCAAACGCACATAATGAATTTTTTTTTATCGATAATTCAATACGACTTATCTTCAAATGTTAACGATAGTCGAAGCATCGCGAATGCATCATCAACAAAGAGGCGTATCCCCATGGAAATACCATAAATTCGAGAAAAAAAATATATATGTATATTTTTTTTTAAATATGCAACACCATATTTCGGTAAAACTCGTATAAAATATATATTTATTTATGTTTTTCGAATATAAATTCGAAATACATAAAATAAGAATATATTTGATTTTTATTAAATATATATCACTGTCGCAAAGATACATATATATATATATATTTAATTTTTTTTTTCATGGGGTAAATAATTTTTACAGATACAACGATTTTTTTACGCTATTCATCTCTAATAATTTTCTATAAAATACACGAGTATTTTGTCATCAGAGTTAAGCATCGTTCGAACGCAAATAATTTTTCTATTGTCATATAACACGACATAAATATTTTATACGCGATACCTGAAATAATAAATTATATTTCATAAAAGTACCATATATGTTATTGTCATACGTTTATTTATAGATATACATTTTTTTTAATGTCGAAGGTCGCGAAGGTTGAAGACGGAAGTTTTTTTTATTTTGCTATGCGGTAGTTCTGCATTCCGATCTGGATATCGAGCAGCACAGCGATTTGTTTACCGCGCACCCATGACATTTTCACGCTTATCAAAGTCGGCGAGGCTGCCCTCTGTGATCGATCGTTCGATTTTTTTTTTCAATTTTTTTTGCATTCTCCGAATACATTTGTTCTGTAGTTTATTTACAAAATGATTTATATTTAGCATACATATTAATAATAATAATAATAATAATAATAATAATACATAAAGAATGTAGTATACATAGTATAGAGAATAATTTATTTACAATAATAATACGCGGTCTATGCGTAGCTGTCGAGCAACAGAGGGCCCCGTGAACAGGGCCCTCGATCTCTCTGCTCTCTCAATAATTCTTCCGAAGGCACTTTCGATGAAGATGATCTACGATTTACGAAAATTCCTCTCTCAAGAACAACATTTAAACTGGCATCGTTGATTGAGCGTCAAATTGCTTGTACTATGAAAAAAAAAATCAGTCCGAGACGAGACACGACGAGCGGCTCCCTCGTTAATTTGAAGAAGAAAATAAAAGAGCATCGTTTGCTTATTTTTTTTTTCCTTTTTACTACAATTCGTCTATTTATTGTTTATTTTGCAAAAAGTGAGCCGCATAGCGTGAATGATTTTTTTTTCCTCAATGAAATTCATGAAGAAAAAAAGTTTGACGATACGATTCACTTTTAGGAAATAATTGTTAATAAATAAATTGTAAAGTGAACAAACGACGAAAGGCTCTCTCTTGAAAGGAAAAAAAAAAGTGAGATATCAGCTTTACCCGCGGGATACGGAATATTTTTTAACGGCAATATACATAATATCAGCGAGAAGAAAATTTCATTGGATTTTTTTTTTTTGTTATACGACAATGAACAGCTCGACAGCTTTCGCAGCGTACAAAAGTTTTCTCGTTTCTGCAGCACCTGCGGATCTAAGAACGCGATTGACATGAGCTCTCCCCCAAAGATTCTTGTCCATTTTCGTTTTGTTTTCGTTTTTTTCCCATGTATTTTACGAAATGCCAAAGAATTTACTAAAAAAAAAAAAGCTCGCTTGCTTAGCCGACAAACGGAAACGGTGGATAGCCAATCGGTGGTGGATAATAGCCCGGGAAAGCTTGCACGGTCGGTTGTACAGGTACCGTGGACGTGACGTATGTCGTTATCTCGGTCGGTACGACTCTCGTCGAGAACAGAGTCGTGTAGGCCGTTTTGGCGCCGAACGTGAGCTTGAGAACTCTCGATTCGGAAACCGTGGCCAGAGTTTGGGTGATCTGAGGTGCGCTGGTGACCGTAAATTGGGGCTGCTGCTGCTGCTGCTGCTGCTGGGGATATAGCTGAGGCAATTGCGATACCTGGGGCAATTGTTGCTGCGGTATGATCGGCGCTATGGTCGATGTACCGTACTCGTATGAGGTCCTCGGTAGCGTGGCAATCGGTCTCGAGAGAGTCGAATAAATTGTATTGCCACCGTTCACGAGCGGTATAACGTGAGACTCGTAGATGGTCTCGAGCACGATAATTGGCCTCGATGTCGTTATAATCTGCGGCTGATGATGATGAAGATGATGATGCTGCTGCTGCTGCGGTGGCGCACCAAAGTACTTCAGCAATGCCAATTGTTGTATCTGCTCGGGTGTCAATTGTGGCTCGGGCGTGGCGATATTTGGCTGTTCCTTTGTCTTTGGCGACAGTGGTGACGAGTTCAACGACCCGGTGAGCTGATGTCGTTGAGGATCGAGCTCGATATCGGCCTCATTGGTATTCGGTGCAGCGATGCGTTTCGGTATATCATCGTCGTCACGCTCGTCGTCACCAAAATCAAGCTCGAGATGTAGCTCACTGCCTGCCTCGTCGAGCTTCGAATTGAACTCGTTCAGTGTTTTGCTCGGTATAAATTGATATATCTCCATTGGGGGCAGTGTTTTTGTAGCCGTGACGAGACGAGCAATGTTGTACGTCTGCACGAGGGTGAGTCTCGTTGTATTGCCACCCGAAACAACCGGTAACATGTGAGTCTTCAATAGCGTTTGAGTCGTCGAGAAAGTTTCCGTCAGCGTCTCGAGGGGCGGTGTCGCCTGACCTGACTCAAGCGTTATCGCCGGTAATGTGGCTATGGACGAATCGAGGGGTAAACTCGATTCGTACGCCGCACCGGTATTTACGAGTATATTCTCGGTCAGTGGCTCGGTCGGTGAGACGCTTGGGCTTGAGCTTGGATTTGGCAGCTCCGCGGTAGCAAAAGTTTTTTTCAACGTTGACGTCACCGTCACGTAACGAGTGTTTCTCATTGTGCCAACCTGGAAACGTGTTAAAAAAAAAAAAAAAAAAGAAAAGAGTGAGAAAAAACACCATTATAGATACACAGATAACACATGCGGGCATGTCGATTTGCGTTTTTCCGGAGAATCATAATAAAATCTCGTTTAACCTGCATGTAAACGATTTTCTCTTTTTTTTTTCATCATTCTGTTACGGTTAGATATTTTCTGAAGTTAACGAACATTGCATTAATTTCTTTAAGCAAGTAAAATATTATATCTTAGGGTGTAAAAATTGTAAGAAATTGACGCGCTCTGCGGGCTCAGTGACGTCACAACACCCTTCGGGACTGGGATATAAGGGGTTATGCCCGGTTTTTTTCACCTAGGGATTATCTTCCGGATATAGTTATCCGCCCGATAACCCATGTTAAAAGGATAGGATATCCGTCGGTGAAAAAAATCGCGAAAGTAAATCATTGGTGCACGAGTGAGTGTGTGTAATATACATTGCAGCGTATTCTATAATTTAAAAAAAAACAATTAATCAAGGATACATGATTTAGAGATGTTCCTACCACAGATAAACTCTTTCTGGTGTTGATACAGTTGTGTTTTTGCAACATGGTACGAAACAAGGAATGACTAGTTGCTTGAATTTCTTAATTTTACCGCTAGAGGCGCTGCTGCGCTGGGGTGTTGTGACGTCACTGCCACGTTATATACGTTTGAAATGCAACTCAATTTTAAAGCTGGTACAATTAATTAAATAATAATGAGTAACTGAAAAAAACCTATGCAAATTATGTTTTTGAATAATTATCATTTAATAATTTAAAAGTTCTCTATTAAAACTTACAGGTTGCCGCAAGACGTGTGTGTGTGTGTGTGTCTGTGTACTAGGGTGTTTAAAAAAAAAAAAATTTGATTTTTCATGCTCCCACCCCTCAAAACTTGAGTTTTGATAGAAAAATAACATCCTCGCGAAGAGGAAGCTCCGTAGCTTAAGTGGAAGCCGACGCTCATTGGACGTTTCTAATTATAACAGCCAATTATATAACGTCTACGACGAACTTTTTGGAAGGAAAAATTTGAGACCACGAGGACTGTATTTTGAATTAAGGAAAAAGAATTTCATCACATGATTTTTTTTTCTATTCCTAATTTCTAATTTTTTATACAAAATTCTAAACAATTTTAAGTTAAAAATTTTTTTTCTGACACCATCGTGTTATAAATAAAAATTTAGATCGATTTTATTCATGAAAATAATTTTTCTATTACAAATTGTTTATAAATTATCATAAACAATTCGTATGTGGTGAATTTTTTTTTTTTTTTCGTAACAATTTTTTTTCTTGGCTCAAATACGTACTTCATGGTTTTTTATTCTCTTGCTGAAATAGGAAATCATTAGTCTCAGGGAAGATCGTATATAAGCAAATTTCTTCACCCTTAACAATTTTTCCGCTATGACTTTGTGCAAAAAAAAAACGTAAAATGTCATTTATTTATTTATTTTCGGTAAAGATTGATGCCAACGACGCCTCTTTACACGTCTTTACACGTCTTTCGGTGGAAATCAACGACTAAAAGTATATATTGGGCTTGATCTCTAATCCTTAGTTAATAACGAATTAAATTCCGCGCACAAAGCTACTTTCCGTTCAGCAATATCGTTTACAACTTTGAAATCTTTGAAGGTTCTTTTTATTTGAAATTCATGGTCTCAAATTTTTCTTTCCAAAAAGTTCGTCATGAACCTTAATTGGCTGTTATAATTAGAAAAGTCCAATGTGCGGTGACTTCCACTTAAGCAACAGAGCTCCCTCTTCGCGAGGATGTTTTTTTTTTCTATCAAATCTCAAGTTTTGAGGGATGGGAGCATGAAAAATGAATTTTTTTTTAAACACCCTAGTGTGTACATACGTACGGTAAATTCTGAAAGTTTCGAGAGAGTTCGAGCTCGAAAGCCAGAAAAAAGAAAAAGAAAGAAAAAGTCGTCCAAGAGTATAGCAGCATTGTCGATGAGAATTCAAGTTTACCTGAAACGTGTATGGTGACTTTATCGTTGCGATCTCGAAGTATATATCGTCGAAATCAGCGGGCGTCGAGATCTCGACGTTTATCGTCTCGACCGGAAGTATCGATTCGCCGGACTGTTGCTGTGACGATTGTTGTACCTGCTGGGGAATTTGTTGCTGCTGCTGTTCTTGTATGATCGACACCTCCTCGGTCTCGCTCGGATCGAGCTCGTCATCGAACGTTCCTCCTTCCTGAATCTTTCGTTGGCCGCTCGTCGTCGTCGCGATACCACGATCATCGGGCTGTAAATTACCGAGGGGTGTCGATGCCTCGTTCGTTCTCAATGGCGATGTTTCCGGTGTCAGTGGCAAACGCTCGTCTTCCTCGATTTGCTTGCGTATCACGATTCTCGGCTTTGGCGTCGTTTTGTACGACCAACGACCCTGCGTACGGGGTAATTTAATCTTTGGCACCGGATTCGTCGACGATAACGATGATGCTTCCGGTCTGCCGATCTTGACGGATTTTACCGGTTGAATCGGCTGATTGTTGCCGTTGGCGTTGCTGCTGCTGCTGCTGCTGCTGCTGCTCGGACGAAAATTGCTGCGTCGACGACTCGTCGGTGGTATCTCGGTCGTTGTCGTGATTTGACGATTTCTGTGATCGTTCGACGAGTTTTTTTTTTTTTTATCATTATTTGAAATATTCATTATCATTATAGCTATAACTATTTCGTATCATTGTACCAATCGAATTCGTTAGAAAAATAATAATCAAATTAATTCATTTACCGAAACGTTTAGTTCCGTGAAGAATACATTAATTGGACAAACAAAAATTACTCGGCTCAAATAAAATTTACGTGAATTCTATTTAATAAAAAATTAATTTCCCTCCGTGTCATTGGTAAGTACAAAAACAAATATCGATCGGGAGATAAAACGATGTGAACAAAAAAAAATTATATCAGTACAGGAGGATCGTTGAAATTTTTCTACTTTCGTATTATCAATGCGATCCAGAGGCATGTAACGTCGAATTACTCACTTGTAGCCAGGCCTTGCATTCACCGGACGATTTTTACCACCGAGATTTCTTGGTTGCTGCTGCTGCTGGGACGCCTCATTGCTCTCCACATCGTCGATTATTTTGTTGCGAAACTTCGGACGCGATTGATGGCTACCCGAGTGTTTTCGGGTTGTTCGTACAGGACCTGCTTTGTAGATGAGAAATTCACGATTAAGCATACAATTTTCAGTCTACAATGCTCGTCTGTGCATACAAGCGAAAAATATGACACTAAAAAGTAGTAAAAACGTTTAAAAAAAATGTACACTGAGAATGGGGAAAAAAAAACAAAAATAATCATCGATCAACATAGAAATTGCCTAGTTTGTTTTTTCATTTGCCTAAGAAATCTTCATTTCGATATTTTCATTGAAAAAGATCCCTTGCGATCGGTCGAATTTATTTTTTTTTTGGCTCCGATGGACCGCTGGATCCATTTTTATTCATACAAATTGTCTCATCATGACATGATGAATCTCAATCAAAACAATGACTTTAAGAGTCGAAAGAGAAAAAAATTCATGAAAATTATACTACGAAAAAAATGAAAATAAAAATAAAAATAAAATTACGAACCCGGAGACGAATTAAAGAGACCCTCGAGGGGCAACGATGATTCTTCCTGCTGATGAGTGGGAGTAGGCTCGAGCTGGGGCTTTAGTTTTCCATGCTGAGGCCCGATTGTCTTGAGAATTCTCTGTGTACTCGATGGACGAATTTTACCCTCGGGAACGACCGGTGTACCACCGGAAGCCTTGACGAGTCTCGATGTGCTCTGAAGTACCTGAGCATATTTACCATTGATATATGTGCCAATGACGCTTGTCTCGTGAACCGTGGTTAGGCCATCCTTTACGATCGTTCCGCCGAGCTTCGTTACCAAACCCGTGGGATTTTCCTTATCCTTTTTTGGCGATGGACGTGGCTTCAACGGAGACTTCGACGATGGTCTCAAATTTATTAGCTGAAAAAAGCATGAAAATTGTTATTATCATTGGGGATTATTTTATAAATTATCTCGTTTTTAGAGAAAAAGGTGGAGGGGAAAAAAAAATGAACGAAAAATGCAAATATAATACAAAGGCAATTGGCTAATTGATTCGTTGTTGCCCGAAGGGGCAACGAGTCATAGATTTTCAAGATGAAAAAGCCTCTATGCTATATGTGCAGTAAAAGTTTATCTCTCGTGTACCACACGGAGCGTGGGACTTTGAGATTTAACAAAGTGAAGGCGAGGACGCATCCTTTGAAACTCAACAGTTGGTTTTCTCTCTCTTTTACACATACACATACACTGTCTTGTTCGCGATCACGCTTCGCTATATGGGAAAGCGTGAGAACGTACAGACGATGAGCGAAATACTATCATCATCATATATATATATATATATATATATATATATATACATCATAATGCAATGCGAAAGAACTTCCACCTGGGTGATACGATCTCTGAAAAATCTGATGTTGTATAGATTCATCCACGCTTCTGAATAACCATCACAAAAACTACGTTTATGAATTTAAAAAATTATTATCAATGCACGAAACAAATTTTGGAACAAAACGATGAAAAAAATTGTTTTAACTAATCAAAAAAAAATCATTCCAGCCTGAAGAAAAATGAAATAGAATTAAAATGATACGTTGGATGAGCGAGTTGGAAGAATTAGTCGCAATAAAAGTTTCCTGTATAAAGAAGAACGAAGAAGAAGAAGAAGGAATAAATCTGGGCCAATTTTTGCAATATATACGTGCCTCGATGAATTAACACGAATTTTGTGAAATTCGCGATTCTTTGGAGACAAAAACGTATCCGAATATTCTCACGTCTTGAGATATATTCGAGATGAAGAATGACAAAAAGAGAGGCGTGTGAGTAACGTGATAATTTGTATAAGCGCGCTCACGAGAGGATATAATTTTGTCGCGACAAACGTAAATCTTGATTCACGAGTTGTTGGTTCTTTTTTTTTTCGTTATTATGCAATTATACGTTTTGCTTCGTGTGTGCAATTCGGTCTTGTGACTTAATCGAAAAGAATGAATATTATATGCTGAAGTCGATCTCACGGTAAGTGAGGAGCAAAATTTTGAGATTTGACAATGTTCATAATGTTCGAAATGGCTAGAAAAATAAAATTTTCTTTCAAAATTTGCCTTTATAAGCAACGTGGAATTTTTTAACGTCATTTCCAGTAAGATATTTTACCTTGTAAGTTTCGTCGACGACTTCGGTCGGTTGCTTGGAAAGAAAATCGTATTCCGGCTCCGCCAAATTGTTCCTGACACCGGGTACGTCGGATTGTGGGTGAACTTGAACAACGGACGAGATTACGGTACTCTTGGTCGATGATTCAATGTGATTTTTCAATTTCTAAATAGAAAGAAAAACGAGGAAATAAATTGAAATTTCACAATTTCGACGAATAAAAGTCACGCACATTGTATAAAATCGAGAGACTTTTGTTTGGTCAATGCAACTTTTCATTCGTATTATTCGATTATTTTTACCTCGGTCTTGATCGGTGTTATCAAATTATTTTGTGAGCTCTGCTCAACGATGGAATTCACGATGACCTTCGTTACTTTGTTGTTGGACGCTTGCTTCTTTGTTTCCGGCGGTGTATCGCCCTTGTGAGTCTTGCTCGCTTGTATATTTGGTATCTTCTTCGGTACAACAGCGGGCTTTGTCTCAATTGGTGGTATGCTGGATGACTTTGTCTCAACCTTGTTGGCACCTTCTACAAGTGAAATTGTGTCAACCCCAGAAAACTCTCTCTCTCACACACACACACACATATATATATTCGTATATAAACCCGGGGAAAAAAAATTTAGAACTACGTAGATCAAATTTAGATTTTCGTAGATTTACCTAGATCTCAATTAGATCTCTCTAGATCTGGGTAGATCGAATTAGATCTAAAAAAATTACTACGTAGATCGAAACAATTTTTTTTCCCCCACAGGCATGCACAGATGCGTGTATATAGAAATGAATATATGCGTAAAGCTTGAAAAATGGCTCGTTTAAAGAAGGACATTTGAGTACAAGAAATATGTGTATAATATAAATTTGAGAGGCAGATGAGGAGCTTGTAAAATCTTGCCACCTGCTGTGCAATGTTCGAAGAGAGGGTTGAAGGTCGCGAGCGAAGAAGAATCCTCGAAAATACATAAATGACCTTGTCAGCTGATGATGATTCATCTCAGGCATTGATTTTTTTTTCTCTTTCTCTCTCGCCCTCTCTATTTCTCTGGCAAACGATCCAATAAGTTATCGGAGGACTATTTTTCTCGTTCGTTTCATCAATCATCGTTCGTGTATCGCGAGTGTAATCTCGCGATGATATTTACACGATTTTGGTGGCAGAACAGGCGTGAATAATAAGACGTGTGAGTGTAAACACCAGTGGGTTGGCGAGTATCGGGGAATATATAATTGCGTGGAGGATATATATATATATATATATATATATATATATATATATATGTGTGTCTGGACGAGTGTGAGGAGGAATAAGAACGATGTAGGCGGTTCGTACTGACGGTGATGAAGTCTGTGTAAAAATATAAATTAAAAAAAAAAAAAAGAGTCGCATTGCGCCAAGTCAGTCTTGAAATATGTCAGGGTTTTTTTTTTTTTTTTTTTTTTTTTTTCATCGAGTCATCAACAACGCCGAGGCACACAGCTCGAGAGGTCGTGGCCCCAAACATCAATACACACAATCGATAAAATCACTAATAACGTTAGTTTTTTTTTCCCCGTGATATGATTAAAATTATCAGATTGGGATTATCAGATATAATCAGATTGGAAAATAGTCGTGTTTTTTTTTACAATTCCGATGGGTTTATATTCTATTCGGGTAAGCCTGTACTTTTTTTTCTATCAAATAGAACTAATTTGAAAAAAAATGATAAATCAGCGCAAATTTTTGAATACTTTCTTCAATGTGTGAATGATGTTTTGTGTTTTTGTTTTTTTATTTTTTTTTACCTGGTGGTGCGCTCTGAGGACTGAAAACCATCACCGTATTTCCGATCGTCGTCGTAAAGTCCAAAAAGCCATAAACCGTTTGTGTGACAAAGTCATTCTTCGGCGGGACTTCCGGCTCGTTGGGCCGAGCTATTTCCTGCTGAGCTGGCGAGGACGGTGAGCTTGCCTTGTAAACTTGGGCAACGGAGCTTTCAGCTTCGTTGACAGGACAAAAATAAATATCGTATTTTGCAAAATGGCAAAGTTACCTAATGACCGTTTCTCGTTTCGTTTTACCCGAGCGTTAAATTTTTCACGAGTTTCCGTTGTATCCGGTTTTTTTAAATTTTATTTTATTTTTTCTTCTTTTAGTTTACATTCTCCTCGTAATTTTCACGCAATCATTCCGTCACGGACGGCAATAGTTTGGCTCACGTGCAGCACCGTGTGTGTGGCTGCACGTGCCAACGACTCGGGACATATATATATATATATATATTTACGATAAATCGACAAACGCCATAATCGATAGATACAATTACTCGGTTTACCGCAATGTGCGGATGAAAGAAGCTGGTAATTGGAACAAATAAATAAAAAAATAAAAATATATCTGTCGAGTTGTTACTTTTTCGAATGAAGAAACGAAAGCGAATAAGAGAAACGATTAACATTCAAACTGTAATCTCTCCAAATTTTTTGTGATTAGAGTTTAAGAAAAGCCGTTTATATTTATATTATTTATCCATATTTATTTGTCTTTCTATCGAATATCAAATTTTATCAAGTTACATCATTGTTGCTTCATATTAAATTTTATTGCTGCATTGACTCACTCGAATTGTCACGAAAATTAAATTTTGTATTATAATAATAATTATTGCTATTATCATTATTATTATGAAAAATGGAACGCAGTTCTCGTAAAAATATAAAAATAATAACTTTTTGTTCTATTAATTACGAATAATTCATAATGACGATTGGTTTCTTCAATTTTTAAAAACATTTTTATAGAGATGACGAGATGAAAAATGTCAGTACACGATTGTCAGGGGAATTGAGGGTCGATTGTAATATCCCAAAAAGCTAAAACGGTATCGTAACCGATCAATCTGCAATTCACTACAGGTCTAAGACGCAAACACTACACGTTACGTTCACACATCCATGATACAATCATGTTATTCACGATTTTTTTTATTTTTTATACGCGTCGACGCGTGACGCAAACTAACGTGCGAGATTCAATGCTGTATGTAATATATACTATTCGCGTGTTATTATTAAACAATTACGGTTTAGAATGTTGCTACGAGATTCGAAGGTTTTCGTGCAATTTTTCAAATTTTTAAACTAAATTCTATACGTATCAAATCAATTTCGTTAATATTAATTTGATTGGATTGAAATAATTTTTTTTTCCCGATCAAACAAACTATTATTTTCCTGGGAAGGGACAGATAAGTTCTACTTTGATCATTTTTTTTTAAATATACCTAGATATAAATTTTGGAAAATCATAGATTATAATTAGCTTTGGAGCTCAATCGGATCTGCCTGAATCTCCTCTAGATCTACTCAGATCTAAGGAAATTTATCTGAGATTTAAGCATCAATAAACGAAGATCCGATAAACAAAAGTATATCTACGATTTTTCAAAATTCAGATCTACGTGAATCAAATTCGATCGAAAAAATAACTATACGTAAATTAGATCTACGTAGATCTAAACGGTTTTTTTTTCGAGGATTTTTATTTATCAAACATAAAATACGTTCAAATAATACGAATCAATTAATTTTTTTTTTTCAATACAGACGCAAATACGAAATTATTAATTTTCATCATACGAGTGATTAAATATCGTTCATAAAATTTCGTATCTCATATTATACATATCCATGACGCGAGAAAGAAAAAAAAAAAAGTATTGCAACGATTTTTTGAGTAATGTACGTCTATGACGAGCGTGGGAAAATCGAGAGGAATCTGTCGACTGATTAATCCGAGGGATAGGCCTGCGACCGATCGAAGTGCGTATGCACTCGATTTTTTTTTTTTTTTTTCACAATTGCAATTGCACGTTTCATTCGTTATACGATATTGCATGCGCATATGTATATCTAGCTAATTTTCACGGTGGTTAGAAAATTACGATCGTCGAGAAAGGTCAATCGACTTTAAATGATTGCTCAATCAAACATGAGTTCGTGAAAAAGGAGAAAAGAAGAAAGAAAAATTGAGAAAAAAAAGTCAAAAGTCGCCTGGCAATTTTTTGACTGAATGGCAAGAATTCGTAAATTTCTCGTTGGATTCGCAGTCGATTGAATGAATGATCGTTCGATCGTTCGATACGGAGGCGATTTGGATATTTTATTATTATAGCTGGTTGACGAGAGTGAATTCAAAAAACGCGAGAATTTATTGCTAAATCGAGCCTCGAACGTATCGTAAATGGTGCGTGTATGTGGAAATCGATTGACCGAGAGTATTTTTTTTTTTCGTAAAGTGTATCGACCGGTAAATATATGGGCGGTTCATTCGTCAGCGTAATTGAATATAACGCAATATATATATATACTCAAGATCGGAGAGCTCAAGTCCGCGATGCTTATCAAAAAGTCGCTAAACTATAGAAATGGAAAGTAGTGTCGGTCGGGGTTTGCCCCCGGCCTTTACCATACCTAGATTTCAATATCCTTTTATAGTCCAGTCATTATATAGCCAAAAAAGTAGGTTCATAATACAATCTTCTGCAGAATTGATTTTGCTTTTCGAAAATTGATTTTCTTTTTGAATCGTGCATCGTACAACAGAGAAATAGTTAAGACCTTTTTTGTAAACTATAAATTTCTCTACAACTTTTATCTCAAGCTTTTTTCCTGTATAGTGCATGGTGTTCGATTTATAGTGCAGCAAACTTTTCCAAACATGGTTATTGCGAAATTGTATATTTAACGGTTGACGTATAACAGTAAAAATGGTGATGTTTGGAAAAGTTTGCCGCGCTATAAATCAAAAACCATACACTGTACAGGAAAACGTTTTAAATAAAAATTGTAGAGAATTTTATTATCTACAAAAAAATTTTCTGCTATTTTTGTCGTACGATGCACGGCTCACGAGATATTTGATTAAAAGTGTTCTCCAAGATGGCGGCTGAAGCTCGACCCCCCCGCGTCCCGCCAACTTGAATTTACACTCACAGGGGACACCCCTGAACCTTTTTCAAAAGCAAAATCAAGAAAGATTGTAGAAAAAATGGCTAGAATGACTGCGGGCTATTACTCACGAGTGTGCAACATTTTTTTTTTTTCTATCACTGTGTTAAGCATCATACGCTCGCAATGTTGTTTATACAATTGTGCGTTTGTTTGCCCTATTTTTTTCAGAAATACCCGGCAGTACATCGATGTGCGAATTTCGAAACGAGAAATACTCAGTCATTTTTTATTTACATTACCGACCAATAAAATCATAATCGCTAGGTGAGAATTCGTGTGATCGATGTTTTTTTAAATTTTTTTTATTGCTTACCATACGCCAGAGCTATGACGAGGATTAGATATTTCGACGACATGACTTGCTGTCAGGCAGATCTCATCGTACGCAGAAACATTTACTATTTCGAAATCTGAAACGACAGGATAAACGTATAGCTGCGTTAGGAGTTTGAATTAGGATCATCGAGTAGGCCAGGAAAGAAGCTTCGAGGGGAAAAAAATAATGTGGAAAAATGGAATAACAACAACAAAATAATAATAATAATAATAATAATAATAATAATAATAATAATAATGAATGAATGAGAAGAAATTTTTGAGCCCTTGCGGGAGAAATAAATATTAATAATTTATTCGCGTGTCGTGCAAAATGATAATCAAGCCGGATTGATTGCCGAGAGTGTAAAAGGGACGAAGAGACGAGAGCGCAATAAATATGGCAGTACGGAAATTGTCAGGAGAGATACAATGATACAGGGACCTAAAATTGAAGGCAATTGTTAAAAAAAAAAAAACTATGAGTCGAACTAATTGTGACAGAATTTTTTTTTATGGAAGGTAAAATGGTATGCAACGAAAAATTAGTGTAAAATGAAGAGAAAACAAAATTGATTAACAATATTGTATAGTAGAGCAAATCATGTGTTGTAAATGTCGAGTTTTTCTTGCAAAAAAAAAAAAACAAAAATCAATCATGGTCAGACCAATTGCGAAATAGCAGATAATTATTATACCTGATCTAAAAATAAATGGGATCTCGTTTATTTTATCTCTAGCCGGCCTTCCCTCTCGTTCGTTGTAGAAAAAAAAGTCATTTTGCCACTGTACGAGCACCGAGGGATATGGCAGTTACAACAAGATTCTCATGTCTGGATTATGAATCTTTTGAAAAAAAAAAAATACATTCGAAGGTAAGATCTGTCAAATAAGGAGAAAAAGTCGTTTCTAGCCTGAAATGCACATCTATCTCGATATATATATTTATATATAGATCAGGGTTGCTCATCTTTAACTACATTTTCTATCGATTATTTATGGAATCGTTTTTTTTTTTTGTTATATAATAAGTTCCGCAAGAGTGCGGATCTTTCTTCAAATTTTTATTTCGTGTTTGAAGTAAAAATGATCCTTTATTTTCTTGGTTGTTACGAAGGGGAAAAAAACGTTCGAACGTAAAGCAATTAAGGGTTCAATTGGAGAGAAATTATTAATTTTATCGACTATATACCTGACTATCATATCTTAGCTCTTGTTGTATGCAAATTTGAACGGGGTATAGGGCTAAAAATTAAAAATATAGAAGTCCGAGATTTTAAGGAAAAAATAACGATAAGATTGATTTGAAAATTAATGAAAAATTAATTATGAAATTCTGTTCGTAAATTTCTCTTGAGATATAATCGAAAGGTATCAAGTTTCGGACTCGATGTCATGTAACGTGCTTTTGTAACGGGGCGGACCTGAGCAGCGTTATGTTGGGTAATCCAGCAACGGCACGGTAATCGTTTAGTGGAAAACAATACCAAGTGCAATGCACTCGATCGTCTACACACACATACACACACATACATACGTATATTATATACCTTGAACGTAGAGCTCAGTCGAGTGTCTCGAGAATTTATAGCGCTTTCCACTGGGGAACTCAGTGCAGATTTTTACATGCGAGTGAGTGAGACAAAGATGCACTGAGTACATATGTGTCTCACTTACTCTCATCCGAAAAACTTGAGTCGGTGCGCACTCGGTGCACCAGTGGAAAGCGCTATTAGTGTCGAGAGGTGCGTTGAAGCATGTTTGGAATTCGTAATTTCGTATCGCACACCCCAAGCAGGTATAACGAGCGAACCATTTGAATGAACAATCGTTCGAATTATCCTCGGAAAAATAATTGTGAATTATCATTCGAGCAGAAAAATCATTCGCTACAATCGTTCCTTTGTATTTCTATACAGCAAACAATCAAAGATAAAAACTCAAATAACGTCCAATTTTGTTTTAAAACGTTTTTTGTTTTTCAAAGTTTACGAAAACTTCAAGTAAACCCTGAGGTATGAAATAATGAAGGGGCCATATTTTTTGCATCCGCTTGTCCCGATCTTTGGCAATTTTTATTTTTCAATGAACATATGATAAATGGACTTGAAAGAATTGAGATTATTGAACGAGTATCAACGAACGAATGATTCACAATGTAGGATTACTAGTTTGAAACTATACATTGCTATCAATCATAACGACAGTTTAATAATTTAAAATGATTTTTTAATTCGAACGATGCATGTCTCCGCTTCGTGCGAGAAACACGGAAATATCCGGGATTATATATATAAATCGATGTTATTCGTCAAAACTCGAAGCGATAATTGAGATAATAATAGAGATACGTGTATTGTTGTACGAGCCAGTGATTTTTCTTTTGTATTTTTGCTATTACACGCATAAATATATTGCTTGATAAGACGGCTATAAAATAAAAGAAAAGATGGTAACATTGAAAGAAACAATAAATTGAGATATGTAATTGCGACCTTGCGTGTCAAGATTCTAAGAGAGAGAGAGAGAGAGAGAGAGAGAGAGAGAGAGAGAGAGAGAGAGAGAGAGAGAGAGAGAGAGAGAGAGAGGGGAAAAAATTGAGTTTCGTTGTCAGGGTCCGTCATTATACAGTGACATCATAATGAAAAATAATATAAAAAAAACTTCGTATTTATGATTAACAGCAAGTCCATAAACCTTCAAAGACCGTGGGAGTATTCTCGATTCGTGCCAAGATGCGTTATATTCTTTATATAATTTTAAGAAAAATTATCAACGCTTATTCATCGTTATTGTATCGTACATGCATTAATTATGATCTTATACAAGAATAGGACGATAAATTCATCGACGCGTAGCACTTTCATTATTCACTGAATAAGCAAATTATTCTTTATTTTCATTCGCATACGACAACAACAACAACAACAACGATTATAATAATAATTACAATAACAAAAAAGGTAATATTATCAATGATTGGATAACAAAATACCAAGATATACAGCAAGTTGGAAGTTTATTTCGCAATTAGCGAATGACAAGCACGCACGTTTCACAGTCATCGACGATGAATCTTTGAGAATAACTTGCACACACGTTTTTTTTTATTTTATTTTTTTTTTAACTTTTCCATTATTAATCCTGATCGACGGATGTATATTCGCGATGTAATAGATCGCAATGGAAAACGGTCGATTGAAAGCTCGAAATATTATAAATATGCGATTGTAAATTGAAGAAAAAAGAAAAAATTTTCAGGATCTACAAATCTGTTGTTTTTATCGTATCATTTACATACAAGATCGAGGGGTTTCAAGCAACTCTTTTGTTTTTTCTTTTTTTTTTTCATACGCCCGCTAAAAATCATGTGTCCCAAGTCCCAAGGCATTTCGTTAAATACGCGAATATATGGGGAGAGAAAAAAATAATTTATATCTACGTAGATGAAATTTAAATTTGCGTTGTAAATCTACGAAAGATTCGAGCAGATAAACGAAGATCTAATAAGCAAAAGTGTTGGAACATAACAAGATCGACTCGAATGTATATATGCGTAGAGATCTACCGTTATATAAGAAGATCTGGATCGATCTACAATTTTCCAAAATTTAGATCTACAGTAGATGAAATTTGATAAAAAAAAATAAGTATACGTAGATCCAATCGTTTTTTTTATCGTTCTTTTTTCCCTGCAAACATGCGTGTTACGCGAGGGGGGGGGGGGGGGGGGTGTCACGTTTCAGTGTCTCGTTAGACATATTTGTCCGATGGATTTTTTTTTCTTTTTTTTCCCCAAAGAAATTGTCGAGTTTCCACTCGGAGCGAAATAGGAGCGAGGCAGAATCAAATACGTCGAGTTGATTCGAAGCTCACGCGTTGTATCGGTATACCACAACTATCCGCGGAGCCTTTCACTCCGCGGGTGCCCTATGTTCTCTCACGATATTGCAACAGCGAATAAAACTCGCTGATTTCGCCCGCGCTCATATATACCGCGAGAGCTCCGTAATCCATTTTCTAATAATAATGGTGTAAACACCGACATTATACCATAATATTGCGAGCTCTGCGTGTATGGGGCATTCCAGGCACAAATCGGAGCATCGTAAAAAAGAAAGAAAGCCTCGAAAATCAACAGGAAACTTGTTACAACGAAGCGTAAGAAAAAATGCTTCTGGATCGATAGATCGAAAATTAAATTTCGTATGAAAAAAAAAAATTATCTTAATTTATTCAGTGGATTCATGCACGAATGATTTTTAATCATCATTGAAGAATGTAAATTGCCTAGTTGTGCATATATTTCATTCGACTTAAACTATTTCTCTATGAATTGATTATTCATGAATTGTTTACTCGAAGATTCGACCTTTCTTTGTATAATTTTACTCCAAGGCGCGACATTGAATCATATGTATCGCACGACAATAATGCACGATGGTATTACGGTTAACGGAGAAAGAAAGGGAAGTGGTTGTGTTCTCAATGATAAGGAAAAAAGCACGTTGACCTCGATAGTCGATGGATTAATGCATGGTTTTTTTGTTTCACTGCCTCGATTCCAAACGGTTCTTAAGGTGGCACATACGTCTCTGAGACCTTTACTTTAGAGGTCTATTACAACGATATATAGTGGTGGGGCTGGGGTGGAAATGGGACTTTCAGTAGTAAGCTTGGATCATTGTCTACAAAATGTTTCACTGACGTTTTTTTTAAACAAGCATAGTATAGCTGTAATAGGTAAATTAGTAAGTAACCGCGAAGAGTTTTCGCCCAGAATTTCTCAAGACAGACTTGTCCGATTGAGCTGAAATTTTTAATTGTAAGAACGTGGTGAATCAAAATGATCGACCAATTTTGAATTTCACTGAGAATTGACCAACTGGCGGAGGATTAAATATATTCGTTTCTTGATATTTTGATTTTTATTGGTGCACAGCACATGGTATCTTAAAAATCAAACAATGGATTAAATTGATGGTTCGTCATTTCAAAGTGGATGGCTTCAGCAAGTTTTGGGCAAAATATGATCCAGATCGGTTCAACGGTTCCGGGGATATATCGCGCGCAAGCTATTCGCAGTGACTAACCAACTTGCCCTATCACAGCTATAATATGTTTATTTGAAAAAAAAAAAAAAAAAAAACGTCAATGAGGTATTTTGTATAGGCGATAATCCAAGCTTTCTACTGAAAGTATCATTTCCACCTCAACCCCATCGCTATTGTCGTAACGGACCTCTAAAATAAAGGCCTCAGAGACGCATATATGTGCCCCCTTAAAATGAATGAACGAGGTGCGTTGAACTGCAATATATATATATAATGTCGCGCTACAACAAGACTCTCGGTAACTGTCGCTGCCTTTCTTTCACGTTTGAATTTTCTGCTGCAACCGCGCAACACACGGCCACAGTAGTAAAATACCAGTAGCCATTGCAAGGTGAAAAAAAAAAAAACAAAAGAAAATCCGAAGCTAAACGTTCAGAGATTTTTCACTGAAGTATGACCGGAGGCTGCGCGCTTCAGTGCGCTATACTTCAGTGCGCTCGCCATTCGCCGCGACTTTATAGTCATAACTAATCAACCTAATTTCGATATCCGAGAATTCTCCAAAAAAAAAAAAAAAAAAAGAAACAACAACATTCCATAAGACCTAAATTATTTCAATTTCGAGGTCGCGTTGGCTAATCAAAATTGTGATGAGCATACTTTAGATATTTCATTGTACATATACGAGAATTATTTCATACGTGGAATGTATGATTATTTGAAAAAAAGAAAAACGAAACAGGATAGAATTTCAATCCAACTCTACGATCTCGCGCAGATTGAATTTATTTGATTTCGCTGGTCCGAGACGAGTGTTGGAAAATGTGAAATCGTCGAGTCTCGACTATATCGTACTATAGTAATTGCCGCACACGTGTACGTGTACATGAAACTCTATATAGCGTAAGCTGCGAGAAGAATCGCGAAGCCCGATCGCCCGCAAACGCACACGGTACAGAGAGAAATCATTATTTTGCTGACGGCGTATGTTCCACTTGGTGAGAGAGAAAAATAAATAAATAAAAATAAAGATCCGTGCGAAGCGTCAGGCCTCTCTTCATCGAAAGCTTTTATATCGAGAGACTAATATCGCGGTCGATTCAATCACTGTGACGTACACTTGACACTTTTCATCTCGAAGTATCGAGTATCGAGCAAAAGACGGACACGCGCGTCTGTGCCTCCGAGCCTGCATCGCGTCAGGGCCAGACGAGAAAACGAAGAGAAACAGAAGAAAATATGCGTTCAGTAAGGAGGGTTTAAGAACGTTTGAATTTTGAGAAAAAATCGTTAGAAACGACGAAAAAAATTATTATTTTTTATCATGTTGCTTTTTTTACTAATTTGATTTTTTATCTATCAATAATATCGGAAAAAGTAGTGATTCATTCGAAATTTTTATAAACCATTTGAATTTTCATTAAATGTTTTATCGGAATATCGAGGGTTATTTTAATTTTCGGGACACAAAAAACCATTTTTATTCAGTTTTAAAATGAAATTTTTGAGTTTGAAGGAGAATAACCCGGCAGTCTCGTGATCAGCGGAAAAAAATTCATCGATGCACGGGATCATGAATTAAATTTAAAAAATCCAAGATTTTTTTTGAAATTTTTGGGAAAAATCTATAGATTCACTTTTGCAATCGCTGTGATTTTTCTCTCCGATGGAGTTGGAACCGCAGAGTTTGTGCTCATTCTCTTCGTAATCGTTCAGTCTTATCGCTTGGTTAATCGAGCTACGATTTTTTTTTTCGATTTTTTATAAAATTTCAAAGTCGGAGCATCGATTCTTGCCAATTTTTCCTCCTTTCACGGAAATACGTCAATTTTCAAAATGCTCCTTTGGATACAAAAAACGAAGGCCTCAGTATGAATCAAAAAGCATTCTCTGCGAGTCTGCTCATGGACTTTCTAAAACACACTCGATAAGTTTAAATCCAATCAATCCGGAGCAATGTTTTGGACATTTGATATTCCGATATTTTCAAGGTTTTCAAAAAAGTTAGCAAAAAAGTAAGAATTTTTTTTTTTTCATTCGTTCTCGTTTTTCACCGTATATTTGGGCTCTGGGCGATCGGAGGTTTTCCGCTGATTGCGAATCCTATCGAATTTTTTCCCAAAGCCCAAAAATTCGATATGATTACGCCAAAAAATCGAAAAAAAAATATTTCAAGCCAACAAAAGTATATTATATATCATATTTGTTTATAATTCTGTATGTGTGTGTGTGTGTGTGTGTGTGTGTGTGTGTGTGTGTGCTAACATCCATTGGGATCGTTTGCTCAAACTTTCTCCACGAGTCGGTTAATTCTAGTGCAACGAAAATAAACCGAGCGTTTTATGTCGGAAATCACGAAATAAATTTTAAAAATGTTGCATCTCGCCTTGTCACATCGCGATAATTATTAAAAAAAAAAAAAAAAAAAAAAAAAAAACAAGAAATTATTACCCTAATACGAATTATTAATAATCAATGATAATTTTTATTAATAATAATCATGATAGATTAATCGATAGTATAATTACCAATTGATATTCAATTATCATTACTATCTTTAACAATTTACGATAAATGATGGGGAAAGAAAAAAACTACGTTATACTAGGTCCAATTTTCACTATCTATTGCATACATAATTTTCTCATTCGTGCGTGAACTATCGCCTACATACGCGACAAAAACGCGAAGTCGACAATATATGCAAATGCAGAGAGCGCACTGAAGTGCGAAGGAATCGGGAGTTTCTCTCTACCTGTTTGTCTCGGTCATCGGCCGAACGGTCCCGACATTTCATGATCAACCATAACCACAAGATCATGGTCATCCTCCTCGGGCACACATCGCTGACCGCTCGTTGGGGAATGCCGAAATTTTTTCTTGTTTTTTTTTTTTTTTCGTTTTCACTCTCGTGATTCTTTATCGAGCTTGCAATATTAAATTCGGAATGATATGAGTGAAAACGATGCGAATTAAGGATCGAATGAAAAATACGATTGTTTGGAAAAATATAATAAATAAATGACTCGTAAATTACGACTCTGGAGCGATCATAAATTTTGTAACGAATAAAACATATCTCTCGATGAAAATCCCAATTCGTCATCGAATTTTCGTTATACACTATTGTGTCACATCAAAATCTGCCAAATTAACAAAAAAAAAAAAAAAATCGTTATCGTGTCGCTATTTTGTGATTTTGTGATTTCTTTCAACGCGATCGAGCTACGGGCTATAAAAGGATCATCTGACAAACCAAAATATACCTGGATTTTTTGTTTCAGATCGGTTAAACGGGCGCAATCGTGGCTACCGATTAAAAGACTGCCTCTTTTTGCGATCTCCAGCGCGCCAAGCGAGTACGACTCAACGAAATGTCTTATAAAAATTTGCACAAACATAGTAAAATATCAATAAATATTTACGTAAAAAGACTTTTCAATAGGTCTTACGGTTTCGCCACGGAAAATTCATTTTCAAAAATCCCAACTATAATGGTATTTGTGTGGCAACATTTGACGCCTCTGTGTCTTTCGAAATGTTCCGAGAAGTCTCGAAGAAAATATACTTTCCCATTCATGAATGTACATGAACGCGGTTCATCATCGGGGCCACAATGAATGTCGCACAGGTATCTCGGTATGATTTAGTCTCGGTTCGAAAGAAAAAAAAAAAGTAGCTGACATTTTTCAGGAATATATATTGAAGAATACGAAATGTACCATTTTTGTTGCCATTTAATTTTGTAAAATTGCTATAAATTAAACATGAACTGAACATGAACAGCACAGTTCATGGATTTTTTCCCTTTCTGGGAGAGTTCCGTAACTTTTAGAACAATCAAAAAAAAAAAAAAATTTCATTCGATAAAAAGAAAAGATAGAGAAGCTATAGAGGACACTGCAATGAAAAGTAATACATTGCTTTTACGATTATCAACAACCACATAGTTTGGGATTAATCTCCAAAATAAAGACAAAGAAAAATTGAAGATTAATTTTCGTAATATTTTGCTGACGTTTTTTGTTGTATGTTTTTTTATTTTATGATTTCGAGACATTATCTTGGAATTGCAGCCAATTTATTTTTTAAACAGCCTTTGTTCCTCCACTCGTATTATCGTATGTGAGATCGCTCGTCTTTTAATCCCCCGAGTACCCGGATAATCCGGCTTGACGAAAGAAAAAAAAATAATCTCTGTGCTCAACGATCGCGCATTTACCGCGTGCAAGCTCTGATCAGCTTTGAATTTTTTTTTATTTTTTTTATTATTATTATTTTCATCTCCGATCACGAAATTTTCTGTTGACTGCATCCGGCCCAAGGTTCTCGATAAAGTCGCGTATATTTAAGATTCTTAGGGTAGACGAGGTCGCCCCCAAGCCGGTTTGCAATTCCGAGATGCAAACGCGATGGGTCGCATCGCGGAATGCCAAATGATGCGCTCTACTGTCTCTAATATATACATATATATATATTTACGCAAAAACATGTACAACAAGGCATTGATCCTTGAATAGCACAGGACAAAAGTTCCCTCACTTTTTTTTTTAATTAATTTTACAGCAGTCATTTTGCAAAAATTCTTTTTGCACAAAAAGAAGGCAAATCTAGTCATAGAAAGATTTTTAAAAAATCAATTCAACGTCTATCTACGTAATATTTCATACTACGTGTATTTTGAGAGAAAAAAAAATATGTGAAAATAATACATACAAACACAATGAGACGATTGATCAGTCGAAATGAGGAATTTTCAGTTTTTATGGGTTCTTTTTTTTTCAAATTCGACAAATCCAATTCGATCATGTCCAACTTTCAACACTTAATTTTGACTCTTAAACCGCCGCACATGGCCTGGCCGGACCAAAAACAAAATGTTATTCCTCCATAACTGCGTTCGAGAAATGCGAATTTTCCGGCTCAATCATATAGTGAAATCGAAACCCCGAGATTTTAATGATAAATCGAATGGATATCGAGAAGATTTTTTTTTTAAATTATACCATATAACATTTGCAATCAAATAAACTGTATTATGGGGACTAGTTTCGGTCGATTCACAGGACTTTGGGGTATGCGGGCTAACGTAGGGCTAATTATACGAAATTGTATCTCGTCAATCTGTACCATGAACGATCCCCAAATTGGATGAGAAATTATGGAAAACAAATTTCACCGGAATCATTTGGTATAAATTTACCACAAAGACCGCGGAGAGCTCGTCATCCGTGGATCGTCTCCGACACGAGAAACATCATTATCCATTTCGTGTTGAGCCAACTATATAAACTTATTATTATATCCACCGAATGGAAAACTTGGATGATGAAAAAATTGAGAATCACGAGACTCGTATTATATTGCGCATTGCGCAAACAAGGCAAATGTATTGGATGATGCGATTGTGCATTTATATACATATATTTATATATATATATATATATATATAAGTCTACTGTAAAATATGCAAGCTGTAATTGTATATAGTTATTAGTAAGGGTCCAACACCGCTAAATCGATCTTTCATCAAATCCAACCGAAAGTACAATTTGCTAAAGAAATACATAAAAAAATAAAGAAATAAAGAAATATAGCACGATAATTTACGCAACGAAAAGTTTATACATGTATAAGTATATATATTTATATATATCTAATAGACGTAACCCATGAGAGATCGAGATGTATGTAATCATCAGTGGTAACCAGACATCTAATAGGAGTACACGCGAGAGCACATTAACGCGATACGAAAGTGAGGGAAAACCTCGAAAGGATAGTTTACGCGCTTATCCAAAATCGTATGCCGGCACCAACGAACCGTGACATTGCATAATTTGCCAGAGAAATAGATAATTTACATAATACATGTATTAACCAGTAAATATGAGCCCAGTTCTATTGATGTGCTCTGTGTAAAAGAAAATAGAAGCAGTCCTTAATAAATTACGGAAATATTGTAAAAGCGACAAATTGTTGTTCAAGATTGAATTCGATTTTAAAGATTTGTCCAAAAAAAGAAACTTCGAGTCCACGAATCTACGATTTTTCAAAAACACATGGGGAATGGTAACTATAAAAAATTCAAAGAGACGAAAATTATTCCACGACGAAACGTTTACGAACGATCGTTCAAAAATTTCATTTTTTCCCCATACTGTTACGTTTAACCACAAGGCGGCCTTTTTTCCCCCTCAATTTTTTCAACGTAGCCACACACATTCCTGTACTGAAACTCGTTTTTTACTTTCCAGCTATCGCCTATAACTGCCCATATTCCTTTTGCAATTAAACTCTTGCTCTCTCTCTCTCTCTCTTTTTTCCTCTTGAGGAATCCCCATAACTTGTGATTCCTTCATTTGGAAAACAGAAGAAAAAAAAACTCTTCGATTGGCACACGCCCGGTGTGTTTCTTCGTAAAATATAATACAAAGAATATAAAATGTATTATGTACGCGAGTTTCGTACCAATATACGAGCAACAATAAACCATTTTCAAATTTTTTTTTCTTCGTCTCTATACAATTCTCTTTGGAAATTAAAATCACATCCCACTTTTCCATTATATTTACTAGTTCACCGATGTAAGCTATAAGATGTAAATGTCTCGATACCGGACCATCCAAGATATGCTATAGAAATTCTAAACTATTTTTCACGGACAAACACCAACGCTTCGAAGAAATACCCATGGCGAATGCAAAGCTGGTGGATCGTAGTTTCGAAAACTCACGCTATCGTTGGTTCTGTGATGGGTAGTTGGATGCTTTATAAATAATAATATCGGTGAATGCAAATGTACCAGAAGCCGGACGGGGATTATTGGGGCTGCATTCGTCTTGGGCGCTTTACACGCTTTCAGCGCTTTCAACTAATAGTTGGCGTATATAAACTATTTTTAGAGCGCTCAAAGCGGGTAAGCGCCCATCACGAATGTCCCGGGATTGGGCTATAACGTGTCCCTATTGGCAACCACTGAAAAATCATGGTTTGTGGTAATATAATACGAGAAGATACGACACAAGTACTTACTTATCGAATAATTGTCCTGATATTGATCATATCGAGCCACTATACGGTATACGTTACGAATTTTACCACATTTCGGTTTTAAGGATTATGTGATCGAAGAATTTCGTGATCCGACCGGGTCTACACGCCCAATAGAATAACCACATCTTAAGGCGGCCCATCAGTGACAACACTAGTCAAAAATCGTGACGTGAAAAAAAATCATAAACCTATCATAATATTTTCTAAATACTCTGTCTAAATAAAATTTATGAATTTCGATGACGTTTCCCGTGATATTTTATTCATAATTTATTATAAATAATATAAATAAAGTCTCAACTGACAAAAGTATTTAATGCTGTCAGAGCGATCAAGTAAAAAACGATAGCTGATATTCATATGTTTCCTCGCGTGCAGAATGACAGACATATATATTGTATCCGAGATTTGCACACACAATGACTTTCGCGATTAAATTTCTCGGGAAAATCCCTGGCAAGACACAATTTTTTAAATACCATTGGAAAGTTCACGATTTCATCTTTCAATACTCAGAATTTGAATAATAACTCTCGTCTTTATCAAAAGGTATCATGTCACTTCCGGTGAAAATGGAATCAACTGCCATAAGACCCATGCTAAATTAGGTAATTTTAAATTACTCGTTCGCAATAATTTTCCTGGCAACATACCCTGAAATTTTGAGAGAGCGTTCATTGCATCTTCTTTATTCATTTCCCGAAGTTTCATTCGTATCGCCGGTTTTTTAATTCACTGATGAGCCACCTTAAAACCCGGACGCACGGTTCGATATGGGTACAACATGCGTTTGGCGTGTAGTACCAATAACAGCGAACATGAAAATGATCACTTCGCAAGTGATTCTTCGCTATAATTTTTAGAAGTCGAAAAATCCAACGTTCTTTTTAGCGTAAAGTGCCCATTGTTTCTTTCGAAAATAGTCAAAACCACGGACAGAAATGGCAGCGACAAGCTTTCGCGATTTCTAAGCATATCTGCTTAGTTATACAGAGCCTAATTCTCTAATCGGCGTGTATATGCTTTTACATATGTTTAAGATAAAATGAACAGGTATTTGGGAACTATTCGGAGAATTTTTAAATGCACTCATTATTTTTTTTTTTTACTTTCATTCGGATTGACTCTTGATTATTCGTAATAATTGGATATGGATGGTCCGAAACTTGGACATGGTCCGATATTGGGCCATTTATCTTACTTCTGCAAGGGCTCCGATCATACATCATTTGTATATATACGCATTTATGTATTTTAAAAAAAATGTATAGTATTACGAGCCTCCGGGGTTTCCGGATGTTCCACAAGAATTTACTTTCCTGCTCGGTAAGCTATATATACCCTCGTCGTGATACAAACACACGCATATGAGATGCTTATATTCGTATTAATATATGTATTAATTGACTAATACGATGAATTGAGGTCACAATGGCGCGCGCGCGCGCGCGAGAGAGAGAGAGACTCGGAAGGCAAAAATCTTGCCGTGGGCGAAAAGGAGCAGCTCTCCGTAACGGGTTTTACCGGGATAAGAAACGGAATTGCTGACTTACTATTCAGTGAAAGCGATCATATACGAGTCTTCGAAGCTGAACGAGATGCGACGAACTCCGCGAAGCGTGTGTCGCGCGATATTGAGAGAAAACTCGTTGACGAGAAATTAAAAAAAAAATAATAATAATCCACGATGATTATTATTTTGGAAGAGACAAAAAAAAAATCCAGCCAAAAGGCATCATTTCGTGCGGTGCCAGAAAAAAATTTCAACATTCCTAATAATCGATCTTTTTCCCAGCAACAATTTCGTTTTGTTTCCCCACAAACGATCAAAGAATATTCAAATATTATAACGATAATAATATATTCCAGAATCGCAGATCCCAGTGACGGAATTATTTATATAAAAACCAACAAACAAACAAAATATTACTAACTGAAGCGTGAAAACCCCGTCAGAGTCTAAATTAACACGTATACTATAATTCGCGATTAGTGCTCATACCCAAAAGACGATGTAAATTTGTTTTAGTTTTCTTTTCCAATCCGTATACTCGCAGGTCGTTTTAAGTTTGGGATCGACAAAATTCGTATAAAATCGCGACTAAACGGATAATAGGATAACCATATGGTTGTCTCGAGGTATTTATGAGTCTGAGGCCCATATTATCATGATAATAATGAAACGAGAGAGGGTAACGTTCGTTAAATCGTGTACAGGCGATCGTAGATAATGAGCGTTTGTGGCTATGTGGTATACTATGCGAGTGTACAGAATTGTCCGCGTGCTCGAGAGTCCTTGATACGTAGCCGGGGGGGGTAAAAATGTATTATATACCTTACCGGTACACCTATCAATATAGTTACTGTATCGTAATGTATGGCAAATAGAAATGGCGTTGCAGCACGTGACAATTGCTATGAGTATATATATTGCTTGTTATAGCTCGCGCGAGTAAGCAAGGAATGTCGACAAAATTAAGCAATCATTCCCCGATCGAGAACACGACACAATAATGAAACACAAAATGCAACGAGCGTGCACAGTTTGAGGGGACTGAGATGGCTTGAAATTTCAAAAAATTTGATTTTCCGTTATTTACGTATTCTATTTGTACAATCTTTTGCGAACATTTTGGTGCAAAGCCAACTGGGAAATTTGCAAAATTGAGCTTAGGAGAGCCAAATTCGTAAGACTGTGCGCGACCGGGGTGCAGGGAGTTTCGATTTTTTTCGATGTATCCTTTTTGCCTAGGATTTTTCCGTTTGAAAAAGCAACCACGCATGTACGTTTAGTATTCCGTGAAATGTTACATATATGTCTTATTCCCTATACGCGTGTATATATAACGAGGATATAAGACGTCCCCAGTTGACTTTCACTTGGAATTCATTATCCACTAGACGTAACATTGAGGAACATCGAGAAGCACAAAACGACTTGGCACACGGAAGCGTTAATCTCGAAGCCATCACAGGGCAGAATTTTTTCTCCATAGATTTTTATATTTGATGCTTCCTATAATATAATTGAAAAAAAAAAAAAAAAAAAAACTGTCCTCGTCTACTGATTCGACCTATACTATTCACAATCACCACTGATCCCCTTAATTTCTACGGATATTTGAGGTGTTTAGATCCACGTAGTTATTTTTTAGATCGAAAAAAATAATTACGTAGATATAAATTTGATCTACTTGGATCTAAATTATTTATTCCCGGCTCATGAGCGTCTATTATTTCTAATTATTTTCTCCCTATCCGATTCAATTTAGTTGACCAATTTGAGGAATCCTCGTTAAAGATTTTAAAATTTAATTCTTACGACTGTTCATTAGGGATATATATGTAGTTGGTGCAAATCAGAGACTTTTGTCCCAGTAACACAATAAAATTAAAAATTATTATTATTACAAATTATAGTATTTTCATGCTAATGAAACGCGAGGTAAAACACTATAATACTTGGCTAAACACTGGCATTATGTATCCGGGAATAAAAATATATACGTGTGGATATAAAGTTTAAGTATTATACACGCGAAGAAAGTCGTCTCGGTCGTAGCCGATCGAGTGCACACTCACATTCCACGCACGTGCCGAGTTTACTGTACTGCTCTACGAGTATAACACAGCGAGGGCTGAAAAGCCCCGTTCGGATTATGTCGTTATATTTTTTTATTTTTTTGCATTTATTTCCATATCCTCGAAATTTTATATTTTTGTTCATTTAAAAAATTAATACGATTCGAAAAAGTTATATAACTGTCTCGACTGTGTACGAGATGCACAATTTGAGTGCTCGATATTCGGATTGCCAATATTATACTACTCTATCGTGAAATTCGACAGGCTTTCTCGTGCCATAGCCATCAGATAATTACATCGAGACGTGTATATTGTAGCGAAAATAAATTTTGATATTATTTTAGTTTAAACTTTGATCATCAAATTATTGCACGAAATTTTTTTTGAACAATTGCGAAAGCACCCGCGATCGAGTAATTTCGACAAAAACATAAAAGCTTCGCTATTTTTATTTGTAGATGGACTGGCTGCTCTTATGGGTCATAGTTGAGTTTCAACTCTCCCGTGAATGTAGCAAGAATTTAGCTTTTTCTTTCCATGAATATAACACTTTTGATTTCACGCAAGATCGTGAATCTCCGTTACGGTTTTATTTCATCCCCACGAGCTATATAACAGTTGCACAATGCGTTAATCTCGAAACCTCGGTGAGATTTTATCCCGTTTTTTTTTTTTCTTTTGAGTAACCGCGAATGTCGATGCCACTGACAATTGTCGATACCGCGAAAGTTCACTTTTTATTCCGCATAACCATTGTGACTCCGCTATATCGAAATATAAGTTCTCCACTTTCCATATTTCGTAATATCGACACTTTTCGTAAAATACTATTCTTTATTCTTATATTCAAAAAGCTCGACAATTTGCTAACGTATTTACGAATCGTAGATGCCGGCCGGCTAGAATCACGAAACGTGTCTCAGGCGCGCAACAGTCCGTACGAAATATCATCAAAACATACCGAAAAGGGACACATATACGCAAGGGTCGGAAAAAAACTTTCAATAATCGATACATACGATTTTCTTTTTCTATTCTTTGTGTATTCCGGACGTAAATAAAGAAAGTGCAAAACAATACATACATGTAGCAGGGTCAGTCACAGTCCCCGGGGTGCTTAGAATGGACTGTCGAATAATTTGCAGATCGATATATCGTCGAAGTACACACTAGTCGATGTGACAGCGACGCTAAACATTCCTTGGAGCTTGCCTTGGAGTGACTGGATGGTTAGTTGTTGGTTTTCCCTCTCTCGTGTATACGTTAAAACACAAACGCCAACTCTCGCAGCTTCTTTTACATTCTACACCAGCCTCGCTGATCATGGCTTTCACTTCGCGTACACGCGGTATATACACTGGCAAAAGAGAATCTAACGTGCGCGAGTTGCGGAGGGAGCTGATGATACACTTATTACCTCTATGCATAAGGTCTTTTCCCCATTCAGTTCTATTGCCGTGTGAGCTTTTACGGATAGGGGGGGGTTTTTTTTTGACAGTACATTTTATCACGCGAATTAGGTTTATTGTTAGTTTCAAGGGAGACCATCAGGCACGACATCGATGCTTCTTGCTGTTTGCGAATTTTCGATATGAAAGCATAAGGATCAGATGACAGAAAACCATTTATCGATGAAGAGTGTACTAATATACTTAACCTTTAAAACGGCGCGACGTTCAACCCCGCAGTGCCACTGTGTTCGCGCGGCCCCACAAAAAAGCTCTTTCGTGTATAGTCAGAGTTGTGTCATAATAATAGCTTTTGTTAAAAAATATAAAGAAAGCCGCGGATTTTACAGTTAGCTGAACAATTTTTTTTGTCACGGAATAATATGTGTATTATATTATACATTTCTATATTTGCCCTATCTATGATAGGGATTTTAGTGCAATATCCAGTCATATTATTATAACCCGCATACATTACGCAACTTTTGGAATGCAAACTGTATAAAATAGGCTGTTGAATAAGTTATACAATGAGGATTCGTAAACGCAGTAGTCGAAGGAGCGTATATATATATATATATACAGTTTTACAGTTCGCCATCAGGCATCAGATTTTACTCAAGTGCGTCCGTGTTTTGTTTTTCGCTCGGGTCGTATATCTCGTCATGTTTTTATTTATACCCCCTTTCCCATTTCGGATTTTTTTTAACGTTATTTATATCCGTAAAATTTTATCCATGGCTTTACTCCTTTTACACACTTTACGTTTCACTTTTCATATATTACATATATGATTCACACAGCTTACATTATTTTCATTAAAAAAATTGTTCCCATGAGATACGTTTTTTTTTACGGCTATTATATAACTTGCGGCTTTTTTATGCTCTAGATATTTCATGTTTATATTTATATAAGCAGATTCATTCCATAATGAATTGGGCGTTACATCATTAAAATTTTGTATTTTATACAGCAATAAGTATTGCGAGAAAGATATATGACCCTTATTAGTGCTATAATAATCGATCTTTTGTTGAACCGCGCCAATACCACTTTCAACGCCATCTGTTGGCGTGAGAGTGAACTCTTTACGCAACGACGCTTATTGAACTGTCGATACCACAGATATCTTCTTTATGAAATGGTCAAGTTCCATGTGACAATTGGAGGTTATTCATAACAAGTTTGTCACATATCACAGATTAAATAATATATTGTAATGGAAAGCAATAGCACAATTTCGGAGCGAAAATGCGTTAGAAAACAGCGTCGTGCTCAACACAGACTCGCGAGGGATATGAATATAAAATGTTCCGAAGAGCCAATCGAGGTTTGTGTAAATTATATTTTCATCGATTCTCCATTATTTTAGCAATCGGTTCTTATATTTTCACCAGTTACGAAAAATGATGGGAAAAAAAATATTTATAACTTTTAGAATATTGTCATTTGCAACGCTGGCCTGGTGACAGGACTCCGTAGAGAAACTTTAGAGCGTATCGCAGATGAAATCGTGTCCGATTACAGTATCGCAATGCCACCTGGAAAATCATACTGCTTTGTCAAATGCGCATCCAAGAACGATGCAATTGCATTTTATGATAAAGTACATGGTCGTACGAGGCTTGATGAATCGAAAACTCCCTTGTACTTATCTTTTGTGGAAATGAGTGAGTCAATCTTTTGTACGATAGTCTAAAATTTTCATTAGTCCTAACAGAAGCATCGACAGAAAATTTTAAATTTAGAAAATGGTCGTTGCGTCGCGTACATGGTCTTGCTTTTTGGATAGCCAATAAAACAGACATCCAGAATTATATACCAGTGTTTCTGGAAAAAAAAATATATTATTTTCCTACATTGGATATACATACCCATATGGAAAAGAAGTATATTACAAGATATATACGAGATATATAACAGATATCGAACTTATTGCTGCAAAGTATATTTTTATAACTCCGTAATATATCTATTATATATCTGTTATATATCCTCCCGGATATATCGGGCAGATATATCCAAGATATATAAGAGATATAGAACTTATTGCCGCTATATATAGAGATATATTTTTTATATATCTGAAGTATACTTTTTTTTTATGGGGGTACGCTTGTAGCATCACTAATTTTTGAAGAAAATAGTTATTGTCTTTGTATCCAGTTGTGTCCTAGTGAATTGCAACATAGATCGGCATCTGTTAGGCTTAGTGATACATCGAATAAGTATCCCTAGATCGATTTTTTTTTTCTATTCCATATTACCTCCTTTAAAAGCTCATGTCGGTCTGCGGTATTCGTTTTCTGCTGATTCCCTTGTTGCTCCGACATTGCCCTTGTTGCACCGCTAAGTTTTTGCTTTTCTTATTTCTATATTGCTTTTATTGCATCTACTTATACTATTGAAGCTTTATTTTATCTTTATTTTACTTAATTTGTAATTTTAAGTTGATTATGCGCGATGTACTTTTTCATTAGTAATATTATTAGTTACCGCTGGTACGATCTGTACCATGCGACTAATTTCTGCCTTCTTGTACACAAAATATAATGTTATGTATGATTCCAAGGGAAATTTTCTCGTACAAATAAATAAATAAATAAAAATATGATGATATCTCATTTTGTATAAAATTAATTGTATCATAATTCAAAATTTGGTTTTATCTCTGTTTCATTCATATTTGTTACCGCACATTGTACATTTACTTTATATCTCTGTAGTTCCCATTTTTGACGAAGAAATTCCTGCTGCTATATCCGATCTTCCCCCTGGACTGATACTGTTGGAAGAATTCATTACTCCCGACGAAGAGGCGATGCTCTTGCAAAACATCGATTGGGATGACAATAGTATAAAAAACATTTTCTGTGGCTCTGTCGTGTTTATATATCGAAATTATCTTTGAATCTCTCTCTCTCTCTCTCTCTCTCTCTCTGCTGAAAATTTACAGAAAAAACATTACCTGAGCTGAAACACAGAAAAGTTAAGCATTACGGCTATGAGTTTCGTTACGACACGAATAAAGTCGATCCTGACGATCCGATCGATCCCATACCCAACGAATATTCTTTTCTTCAAAAGTCGTTCGAGAAACATGATTTTGGAAAATTTGTGTACGATCAATTGACGATTAATCGTTATTTACCTGGCCAAGGTTCGTCCTAACTTCCTCGTCTCATTAATTAAACAAGAGTCAGCTTTGAATTTTACGTTATTTACTCGAATCAACCGATCTTTAGGGATTCCACCGCACATCGATACGCACAGTGTCTTCGAGGACCCGATACTTTCTTTGTCGTTGAGGTCCGCCTGTATCATGGATTTCAAACGCGACGAAAGGCGAGCGAGTCTTTTGCTGCCTCCGCGATCGCTGTTGATTATGTCCGGAGAATCTCGCTATGCTTGGTCTCACGGTATATGCCCGCGGCACAGCGATATTGTCAATACCAGCACCGGCATAAGTACACGCGAACGTGACACGAGAATCTCCTTTACATTTCGAAAAGTTCGCACTGGCAATTGTCCGTGTCATTACGACGAGTACTGCGACACCAAGGAGACTCGTTCTGATCGAAATATTGGAAATTCCGTTGCACCGGGATTGGAGTCGTCGTACGTTCATGAGGTACAATTAAAAAGGCTTGTAAAACCTTACAGAATACTTTCTTTAGGATTTTTTTTTTCGCATTCTCGATGAGCAAGTATTGCGAATCAGGAAAAATTATTGTCAAGTCACATCGCAGATTGGAAAAAAAATCATAAGAATGCTTTCTGTTTTTTTTTTTTTTTTTTTTAGTCGATCTCTTTGTCTTTTATCGCCTTGCGAATATTTATCGTATGCTCGGTATAATTTTCTTCATAGGTTTACGAACAAATATCGAGTCATTTTGACGAAACGCGACACAAGCAATGGCCCAATGTGGCAAAATTCATCGAAACTATACAGCGAGGAGGCCTGCTCCTCGATGTTGGATGCGGAAATGGAAAGTATCTCGTTGAGAGGCAGGATATCATCAAGGTATTTTTATATTTATCCACATGTATGAGCATGAGTAGTGAAATTTCTACGCTGTCTACCTATCGGGGACTAAAAAATGTAAGTTTGGAATTCTCGATAGGGCTCTTCTTTTTTTTTTAGATAAATGCTTATTTGTAATTTTATCCATTACCAATGACATTGGGGAAAATTGATTGATTTGAATTCGATAGAATAAAAGTGAATTTAATTTAAATGAATTTTCTTATTCGCTTCAGCCTATTAAGGTAGTACCTTCACGGGATAGTTGAATTAGGAAATGGTCGAAATTTGGAATACAGGTTATTTAATATGTTATGCGAACATCTGTGCAAATTAAATAAGCTTGACCATCCCGAATCCGAGATATTTACACTCAAAGTTGGCTTGATTTACACGTAACGTATGCGCCATGCATGCACGAAGAGTTAGTTATTAATTCTACGGTCAAAACTAAAATTAAGAAGTTGATGAAAAATGAAGAGAAGCTAGAGAGGGATTTCACGAATAATGTGAAAAAAATTCAGGAAGTTATACCATTTAGTTTTTGAGATATTTTAAGTGAAAGAGGTACGCGCGAGCCCGTGAGCGGTCCGACTCTCATTGTTTCATGCGTGGCCGCTCACCGCGCTTCGCCGTGCCTACGTTCCCGCTTATTCCCCGCCGCCGCCAGAGTGGTTCCAAATCCCGAATTGCTGGCCAAAAATAGAAGGTATCATCGAATCGCTATCAGATTTATTACTCGGGGGTTTTTGAGGTCGCTGAACACGAATCTGAAGTCAAATTTCCAAAAAACAAAATGGCGGCCCAAAAATGGCGGATTATTTTATTCAAACTTGAATCAATCTTTATGGAATTTGGGTACCAGGGGGGTTTGAATAGAAATAATTTATTATTACGTACATGTGTAGGATATAGTAGATTGGGAAAGTATGTAAATTTAAATACGAATTTGAATACAAATACTTATTTATTAAGAAATTACATTAAATATTACATTCATATAATAAAATGATGTAAAGGCACTTAATGAATGATGTGGATTATTGGATATGAAGGTCAAAGACGAAGCATCAGTTACGTTAACGTTTCGACCCGAGTGCGGGCCCTCCTCAGAACGAATTTATTACATCTATCGAAGAGAGTATACACATTAACTTAGCTACAATTATTTAGCACATAAATTATATATATATCTAATATGATAATACATATATATCTAATATGATAAAAGGCACTTAATCTTAAAGGCTCCAATTGTCATCCGAATCGCTATCATTATTATCGCTAGAGTCGCTGCAGTCAGACATTGCAACGACTCTTGGTTTGTTTGCAGTTGGCGATTCCAACAAAGCCATGGCTTCACGCGATAATGATTTGCTTGACTTAGCTGGTAGTTTACGCAAACTTGAGATAACAGGGTCAGATGCAACCAAAAGCCGCGCAAAAACATCCTCCATATTTTGTTTCCTACTAAATTTTCTAGCAAAGTCCAGTCTAAATGATTTTATATATTTATTGCAAGATTCCTGGGCTTCCTCGGACATCTGTCCTATCGGCAACATGGAAACCCCTATTTTTTTTGCGCCGTGAATTAAAAGTTTGTGCATGTAATACCAAGGATATAGTAGCACGTATCTACGGGCTGTTTCTACAGCGTATTTTTCAAATTCATCAACATTTATTTCAAACCCACACGATATTATTTGCAAGATCACGTGGAATCTTTTGATTAGATCCTCATCTATTCCCGTTAGAGATGCGGAAACATCGGAATTTTGAAAGAAACGACGAGCAGTATTACCGTCATTCGTGCTACCATATCCTTGTTTTGGTTGATCAATCAAAAGTCCCAATCGTTCACGGAAACCTTTTTGGATGGTCTTTTTCCGACTTTCGATGCTTTTCTTATCGGCCTGCCATTTTTTAATTTCTAATCTGTATGAAATATGTATAAGGCACTCGAAAAGACGAATCCACGCGTGCAGTGGTGACATCCCATATTGTAAATGATCTTCATTTATTTTCCTCTTCAAAATGTTGTCGATGTCGTTGAATTCTTTGGATGTAGCACCGCAAAGATAACATCGTTGACTTGATCCAGTAGATGTTAGTGAATTGCAGACTTTTCCATCAACCATTGTTAAGCCAAATTTGTAGGATACAATGACTTCTTTTCCGTTCACAATCGTATGAAAAGGTTGAAGCTGCTCTTCTTGTTCCTTGATGTTTTGAACTTCATTTCGGGTGCCATCTGCAGTCTCTTTCAAAAACTCGATTTTTATTGGCCTACAGAATCGAGGGGAGGAGGGTCGCGAATTTTTCCACACGGTTATTCCTTCGTTATCACCCCCGTCAACAAACACGAGCTGCAGTGGCACGAGGGAAGTGAAGAAAATAGTTGCGTCTGTTTTATCTCCGTCGTCATTATCAGATTTTTGTTTGAATGTACTTTGCCCGGATGTTCCGTCGCATCCTCATTTGCAGACAAAATTCAATTTATAAATTTCGCTGGATGGGAGGAGATGCAAAACTTCACTTTGCACTGCTAATATGCGACTCGCTGTATGGTCTAATAGTGCTTGAAGTTTGACCGCAGCTTTACCCTCGCAGTAATCGTGATGTCATCTTTGGGTGGATAACATTTTTTCTTCGCCTCCAACACAGATTTGTACGATGGGTACATCTTCGAATTTAGTTCCAGTGCTCCAGACCGTATTCCCTGATATACATGTTTAGACATGCGGTATTCAATTATAAGAGATCAGGCAGCATCAGCGGAATAACGATTGGTCGTCATGTCCGTAACAGTGCGTAAGGCTTCCTTGTATTTGGACGCTTTTGTAGAACTGCCCAGAGCAACCTCTTTCACCACTTTTGCTGCATCCAATTTTCCTGCAGCTCGAAGACTCATGTGGGTGGCAAATGCAAGCTCTTCGGCACTGGACTGCTCACGAATTGCTGCAGTTTTTCTCCGTTTCGGCCGCTTACTGGAATCCTCGAAGCTCTGCGAATGTCGACCAGGCCCACGAACTGTATCTGAATCTTTGTTTTCCTTCGAAATTTCCGTATTATTTACAAAGGTGACGATTCTGCTTAGCCAATCCGTATTTTTCTCCATAAACCTCGCCTTCATTCTTCTAGCTGTTTGCCATTTGTCTTTCATATCATATAATAACTTGCGAATTGTTTGTTTTTCATCCGCAGATAATGTGTATGAGCAATGGAATTTTTTAGACAATTCGACCTCCAAGATTTCGTACACGTCATTCGCATTATCATTCAAATGATCAGCGAATAAATCAAACAACTCCTTTTGCGTGAAATTGACCGCCTCACTGCTATCACGAGAGCCTGGAAAATCAATTCAAAAGTTAGACAATAGAAAATTTTTAAGAATCAGTAATGATTTGTTAATGAAAATGATAGTCGAATCCGGTACAATAATAATTATATTTATGAGAAACAAATCACTTAAATTCGCACCCTACTGTGGTGCACTTCGCACAGTATAGTATACATGCCGCGCCAGCACGCGCCGTGCCTGAATTCCCGCGTCCATTTATTAAAAAATTCACCATTACCAGAGGGGCAACTTGGTGCACCTAATTTTTTGGTGAGGCATTACTCAAGAGTGTATACAATAACGTGGCACTTCACCAGAATTAGAATTATTTAGAATTATTAACTTTTACTCAATGTGAACATAACTTTTTTCCGCAGCGAGCACGAGAATTTACGGTAGATGTTCACAATTTTTGTTGCTCGGTGTATGATTAATATAAGAAATCGCAATTATATAATAAGTGTACTTACATCCAGGAAGAGACTCAATTTTGCAGAATTAAAATAACTAAATTTTACTTGAAGATATATCACTTTGAATACAACCATATTTTTCTAGCGTAGCGCACGACCGACTATACCTGTTCGAGCGCTCCGTTACGAATGAGATCCCAACGGCTAAATGCAACACCTGCAACCTACCGACCCTTGGAAGGGTTCCCCGAAATACCCCTCTGCCTGACCCCACAGGTAGAATTCCTTGAATATAAACTTCATTTTTCGGTTTTTGGCCAGCAATTCGGGATTTGGAACCACTGTGGCGCCGGCCGCGGAGGTACTACCTAAAGACGAATGATTAATACGATTGGATATATTCATCTTTTATACGAAAAAAAAACACGAATTTGAAGACGTTCAATGAGAATTTTTGGGATTTTCTTCTCTATTCAGCTTTCATCTCGATTAATTTATATGCTTATATCCCTGAAGATGATTATTTGGTGGCACGTCTAAATAACACTCGTAAATGTTATTATTTACAAAAAATAACACACAATAATAACACATGCAAAAATAACATTGCGTCAAAATATCAAAGAATGAAAATATATATATATATTGCCAAAATAATATATTGTATAACAAAGGAATATTGTGTGAAATTCGTAAATATTCATAAGCATCTCCGTCCTCTTGGAACGTCTCTACGACATTTCGGAGTCGTCTATTGTAGTCTGCGGTAGATTTTACGTTTTTCAACCAAACAGACTGACACATTAATTCTATACCGAAGCAACGCGATACAGATTATCGTTAATGTGAGGATGTATGTGCGTGTAAGCTTACTTTATTTGTTTGGATGTAGGTGCGCATGTATTTATTTTATTTGTTTGGATGTAGGTGTGTATATATTTATTTTATTTGTTTATATGCGTATATGTTTATTTTATTGGTGTAAATGTGACGTTATATTATTTTAACGTGTGTGATTTTGACATTATGTTATTTTGACGCTGTGTTATTCAGACATGGAACCGATTATTTAATGTAGTTCAAGGGATCTATCGAAATATTTAGCAAGAAAGTGAAGTTGAAATTTTCACCAACTCTACCGTGTTCCATTAACTTTTATCATTATTGTGGCAATTTTTTTTTTTCTCTTCTTTTCGTTCATTCCAGATCGGCTGTGATCGTAGCTCCGGATTGGCTGGGATATGCCGAAAAAGGGGCTTCGAGGTGTTTCTGTGCGATTGTCTCGCTCTGCCCTTCTCCGATAATTCCGTCGATGGAATAATAAGCATAGCCGTTGTGCATCATTTGTCAACGTTGGAAAGAAGAAAACGGGCTATCACGGAAATGATTCGTGTATTGAGACACGATGGAGGATGCCTCATTTACGTTTGGGCGAAAGAACAGAACCGAGACTCGGTGGACTCGACGTATTTGAAAGCCAATTCGGAAAAGAAAAACAAAATCTTAATCGACAGGAGTTCGGAAAAAACCCGTGCAATTATCGAGACCGGACTGACTCTGCCGATTCACGAAAATCGTACGAATTTCAATCACAGCGACGTTCTCGTACCGTGGAAGCGCAAGGGCGGCGGAAATTTTTTACGTTTCTATCACGTATTCGAGGAGAATGAATTATTAGACTTGTGCTCGGGATTATCGAACGCGAAGATAGAAAAAATCTATTACGATCAGGGCAATTGGTGCGCGATACTTAGAAAAATATAAACTAAAAAAAAAAAAAACAAAAAATCACTGTCGTTCAATTTTATTTATTCAATCCCTAAGAGATATACAAATGAAACATTTTGTTGTTGTTTTTTTATCTTTTTTCTTCTTTTACAATTACAGAAATTTCCTAATACAATGCAGGAAATTTCTGTCATGATTTTCATATATTCATTTTATTATAATATTTGTGATTATTTTTTTTCTTGTTTTTGTTTGTTTGTTTTTTTTCTTTTTTTTTTTTTTTTTTTTTTCGTTCCATCGAACTGATGCCTCTTTCAGTACAATTCACTTGTTAATACCAACTATGTTAAAATTATGCACACCACCTCGGCAAATCAGTATTAAAATATTACAATTTTCATATTTTACACAGTATTCGCGTTTATTTTTCTCGTCCGTATGTTTCGACGGAGAAACGAATGTTGCTTTTTTTTTTGTTTTTTGTTTTTTCTCTCTTCATTTTTCTCTCGCAATCCGATCGTAGGAGGGGGGAGGGACTTTGAAAAATCGTTTATACGTTGACGCTGCGGTGGAGCATATTGGGTAGCGCGGCGTAGCATGGAGATCGGGAGCGATCGAAGAGCGCTTACGCTTAATAATCTTTTGCGAGGTTGATTTTTTTTTTTGTTTTTGTTTTTTTTTTCCGTTCTCTTCCAAAGAAATCGATGATCGTCAGAGTTCGAAGGTTGGGTTATCCGAGCCAAACCGTACAGACAGAAGCAGCAGTTTTCATCCATCGTTCCACGCGAGGCATACCCGGAAATCTCCTCTCTCTCTCGCTCTCTCTAATCGCCTATGATACTCTTTTCCACCTGATTTATCGTTTTTTCTTCTTCAATTATCTCTCGGAAACTTCGAGATACGAGTTTTTCTCCCGCGTGAAAAAACATTCGGTCAATCTCGATCGACAATTAAAAAACTGTACATTATTATAGTCTAGGAATGTTAATATTACAAGATAGCACAATAAATTATTATAATACAGGCTCTGCTGTGTACGGCAAAAAAAAAATAATAAAACGGCTCGAAACCCACATAATCGCGTGCGATATATATATATATATATATATACATAGTTCATTATATATATATACATATATAAGTGTATTGCCCTTCGCGGCATAGATTGAGGAAAACGACCATCCGAAAAAAAAAACGACCCAAGGGATAAGAACGAGATGAAAACGACGAGAGAACACGACGAAGAAAACGAGCATACGCCATGGTTTCTTCTTCTTCCTTTTTTTTTTTTTTAATCTTCACGTGGTTTCTTCACGACGATTTAAATTATTTCTTCTGCTGGATTTTTCAAAGTATTCATTTTTTTTTTTCTTTTTGGATTTTTCAAAGTATTCATTTTTATTGACGAAAAATTCAATGTCGAAGACGGAGGATGAACAATGACGAGGGCGGGGACCACTTTCGTAAGCTAATGATAGACAATTGCTTGACGAAATCAATGACGTACGTCGATCGCGACACACGCACGCAACGCGCACACACACACACACTTTCTCTCTTTAAATTCTCGCATTCTAAACACACACTTTTATTATTATTATTTTTTTTTTCTTCAATTCTTGAAAGTCGCGCGCGACGCGACGGTTTTCCTTTCCTCCTTCTCGCTTTCCATACTAAATTCTCATCTAGCCAACGCAGGGAACTATATAAATTCATCTCCCGCACAAACATGATTAAATTCAGGCTCAACTGTTTTTTTTTTCGCAAAAAAAAAAAAAAATTCCGAGATCAGCCGTCACATCGTAATTACCTCGTCCGCTCTGTTATTCCGTTAGGTTTCTCACGAGAGAGAGAGAGGAAGAGAGCGAGAGAGAGAGAGAGAGAAAGAGAGAGAGACGCAGCTCCTGTACATTTTGTTTTAGCCATATATATTTTTTTGTTTGTTTGTTTATTTTTGTGTTTTCATCAATGTCTCTTTATATGGCGAACAATTTTATCATCGACAGAGCCGCGCAGGGCCCGATCAGACGTTGGCTCGATAGAGAATTCGCATGAGAACGCGGGCAAGTCCCGCCGGTCTCGTCACCAGCCCCGGGACCGTTGATTTTACAGCTAAATGATAACTCGGTGCAAAAGAAAAATAAAATAAAAATTGGCTTTTGTTTTTCACTTTTTTTTTTTCTTCAAATCATAAAAACGCATATTTTCCTTTTCATTCGATATGCCCGTCCCCGACTACTCGGATACTCAAAGCGCTCTCGTGTACTCCAACTGATGAATTAGAGGAAAAACAAAAAAAAAAAAAAAAAAAATGCCATCCCGAGTGGAAAGTGTCTTCGAAAGGAAGAGGGCTTCGAGGGAAAAAAAAAAAAAAACAGTGCTTTGTATAACTAACTTCGTACACCTTATTCTCGCATCTCCGTTGACTTGTCGCTTTGTATAGCAAATTACGCACGCTTCATCTTTTTTTTTTTTTTCTTTAAATTCTCTTTATCTCTTCTGATCTTTGATTATTTTGTTTTTCATCATTCGTATTAATTGATAACTGAAAAAATTGCTGATATTTCTTTGCTTATTAAGTGAAAAACTGTGCGCGCGAGCGGAGAAACAAAGTCAGCGCAACGATCGAGCCCCGGCGTCTTTTTTTTATTTTTCTGTTCCTTTCCTCTTTTTTTTTTTTTTTCTCATTTTGATCCACCCGGTTAGAAGGCGATAGAAGTTTCAGTAGTAATAGTGTAGTAGTTAATAATAGTTATAGTAGTAGTAGTACACCGTCTTCTCCTCATTCTCTCTATCCTATGCCACTTTACACGTGTACTATCCAATATGTTAAAATACAAATGTCACTCACACGATCGCCTCTCTCTCGCCATCATTCATACATACAATTTGTTTTTTTAAAATAATTAGCATAACCGCGGGTAGTATTTTGTTGTTGTTGTTGTTGCTTTTTTTTTTCCTTCTTCCTCTTCTCTATCGATATTTCTTTTTTCTTTTTTCTTTATTCTTCTTCATTATTTTATTTACTTTTTTTTTTTTTTTATTGTAAATAATCCGTGGTTGACGGGGGAGGAAAGTTGGTTGAGTGAGGACAAAAAGGATACGGGGAGGCGGCGGGGAAGGTATCGAAGGATGGGTCGGGAGAGATAAGAGGGACTGCGATTAGTTAGTTATTTCTTTGTTTTTTTTTGTTTTTTTTTTCTCCTAGTGGTGTAAGTACGCTCACGCTAAGGTCAATGGTATGTACAGTAGGTGAGGCAATGCTTTCGGGAATTTCAAGGACACGGGATTGACAATATGAGATTTTGACGTGCGTCCACTATTTTTCTTTTCTTTTCGTTTTTTTTTTTTTTTTCTTCCAATATCCTCCTCAGCATTATTCTCCTGTTTTTTTTTTTTATTTTTATTTTTCGCGTCCTCATCACTGCTTGCTTTTTTTTATATAGCCATATGCATATGCGCACTCCCACACAATCTCCCGGCCCATCCTTCACGATTCTCATTTTTTTTTCTCTCTTTTCTCTTCTTTCTTTCGTTCTTTCTTTTTTTTTTCCCCCCCTCTTTCTTTTCATTTTGTACGCAGTCATTTTCTTTAAAAAAAAAAAAAAAAAAAAATTTTTTTTTGATGTTCCACGATTAAGGCGGTCGGAGTTGAACGACGGCATTATAAATACGATGGAGTCGTGTCGCGATACTTGGAATCGAGCGAAAAAAAAAAAAAAAAAAAGAAAACGAAAGAAAGAAAAAAAAACGAAAACGAAAAAAATTTAAAAAAAAAAAAAATTACAAAGAAAGAATCGACTCGTACGTCTCTAATTCTATTTGTGAAAGTCCCCGCAATGCGCTACAGCTCAGTGATTCATTAATCGAAATTCTGATCATAAAATTTCTCCCGTTGCGTCCGCCATTTTCTTCTTGTATGCAGTCGATTCCTTTAAAAAAACATTTGCTTTGTTGGTTTTTGTTTTGTTTTTTCATTGTTAAACACCGCATCGATGTATAATAACGGATTTATTCACACAAATTGAAATTATGACTGAATGGGGGGTAATAGAAGTTGCGGGTCGGAGAGAGGATGAGGGAAAAGGCCAGTAGGTGCAGCAAAAAGAGAATGGAGATTCGCTCGGTCATACAAACGCACTCTCCCTTATTGAGAGTACTGATATATTTACACTTTTTCGCTTTTGTTTGCTGTAAATTTTCGTACACAACAGACACACGTAGGTCGAGAATTGAAGGAAAGTCAAAAGAAAATTTTGAAGATTTATATATATATATATGTATATATCTTTTTACGTACCCTTTCATATCGAGCTTTGTCCTTTTCTGCCATAGCCTCGTATTTGGATTTGGTTTCGGGATCTGCGTCTGACCACTTCTTGCCCAATTCTTTAGCGATATCACCTACTCCATATTCGGGATTCAGCATCTTGACCTTGCCACGCTCGTCATTGCAGAACCAGAAGAAGGCTGACCTGATAAACGAAAAAAAGGGGGGGGGGGGGGGGGGAGGGAAGGAAAAAAATAAAGAAAAACATTCAAGAACTTTTCGACATGAAAATGTTTTACGTAAAAGGGCAAGATTGAAAATTGACAAAAAAAAATACAAAAATACAAAAACATTCAACGACTCCAGAGTACCGAGTTCCACGAGCCTTATTCTTGTACTTGGATGCTCCGAGCACGAGTTAAGACAAGTTGACGAAGCCAATGACAAAAAGTTGAAAAAAAAATTCGGGGGGAAAAAAAAAACAGAGAAAAGAAGAAAGCGATGACTCACAATGATCTCTTGGGCGCATTAGGATCCTTGATGTGTTTGCGTTTCTTGCCCCGTCCTGTAGTCTTCTCTCCTTTCGGAGGTGTGTAGTTCTGCATTTCGGCGTCGTATCTTTTCTTGTCCTTCTCGGCCATCTCGTGAAAACGTTTCTTTTCTTTGTCAGACATGGTCTGCGCGCCAAGAGTATAAACAAATAAATGAATAAACAAATATATCAGCAAACGAGAAAAAAAAAAACGTAAATAAAGTCCGACTAGTCCGTGACGATCGATATCACGGGGGACGAAAAAAAAAAAAAAAAAGCACTCTAATTATAAAATATTGCCTTATCGACACGAGCGTCAGTCGATGCTATCGACAAAAACCGTGCTCAGGGAGTGTTGTTTTTTTTTTTTTTACTGTTTTTTCTTTCTTTTTCTTGAAGCAAATTTTTTTTATATCTCCAGGCCCCCCCGTGTAAACCTCGAATATCTCTGAAATATCGTGATCTCGTTTTTCGTCGTACTTGGCTGAAGGCAGGAAAACGCTTAAATGTGTTTCGACGAAAATGAGTACGGGCAGCACAGAGAAGTGAACAAAAGTCCAGGGATATCAGCACCGTCCGTGGAAAATCAAGATGGAGAGGACCAGTGATGGTCGGAAGGGAGAAGAGATAAAGAGAGAGAAATATCCAAGCTATGTGTGTGTGTATGTAAAAGAGAGAGAGAGAGAGAGAGAGAGAGAGAGAGAGAGAGAGAGAGAGAGAGAGAGAGAGAGAAAAGTCGATGGTTACATTCGAGGTACGAGGGGGCTTCGTAGCGCGGAAATGACACCCGAGGGGGAGACGAGGGTAGAGAAGGGCGCAAGGCATAGGGTTGGTAACGGTTGGTCGATAGAAGCAGCAACGGCTTGCGAGGCGCAGGCACCACAGCAGTACGACCATCGCGCAACCACCATCCCCACTTTTCTCTCTCGCCTTCCTTTTTCATCGCTATCTCTTTCTCTCTCTCTCTCTCTCTCTCTCTCTCTCTCTCTCTCTCTCTCTCTCTCTCTCTCTCTTGCTTACTCTTTCTCACTCTTGGTGTTCGCTACCATGGCCGCCATCACCCGATGTCGCGCCACTCCCCTACCCTGAGAATAACCTACTTTCTTTCTTACATTTTTGTTTTTTTTTTTTTTTTTTTTTTCATTTATCCTTCGAAGAAAACTCGTTCGTAGAATGCAACGATCGCCAGGCGTGAAATTCGAAAAATTCGTAACTCGTAAATTCGTAATACCCGATGAAAATATCGTATCATCATTGTTTCATGACCTCAGCAAAGGTATCGACGGAAAAAAAAAAAAAAAAAAAAAAAAAAACACATCGGAGAATCATCGAAGATTGTTTGGGCGAATATGTACGCCCAACATCGAGGCAGGTGTGTGTGTGTGTAGTTATTTTGCAGCAGGTGAGACGATGACTCGCGAACTTCGATGTCGGGGCGTATGGGTGAAATTTTATGAGTGAGCTTGAACGATTATCGTGTGGGGGGGGGGGGGACGAGAAAAATTCGTAAAAATGAATTTTCGATAAATGTTACAAATTCGTGGAAAAACGAACTTTTTCCGTGTACCGTTTTGACTCGAATCAACGATTGAGGCATTGAGTTTGTATATTGACAAAAAAAAAAAATTCAACCCCAGGTTGAAGATGGATTTGTCGAGTGAATAACAATTTTTTTTTTTAATTTGCGACAAAGATTAAGTTGGCTAGAAACAACGCGACATAGAGTGAAGTGGCATTGATGAGGATTGAATTTGACAATTTTATTCGATTATACGGCATTTTTTAGATATTCATAGAAAGTCAGCTATTAAAAATTTACTACAGTAACAATCAAACATGTTTCTCGTGTCGATTGCGTTTTGACAATGAGTGATTTTTTTTTTTTCCTCGTATCGATCGAACATTTTTTTTACCCTTTGAATGATAAATAATCGTGACGAAATAATTATTCCAAGAGAGAAAAAGCTTACCTTCCACCTCATGGCGCACTTCTTCGAGAACTCCTGGAAGACGATGTTCTCTTCCGGATGTTTCTTCTTGTGCTCCTGACGGCATGTTTGAACGAAGAACGCATAAGCGGTCATTCGCCCCCTGGGCTTCGTGTCCGTTGCCTTTCCTCTCGGCATTTTGTTTTGTTGTAGATTATTTTGCTGCTGCGGTAGCTGTTGTATCTGATGCTGTAAATTTCGGTGAGAAACAAAAGAAAAAAAAAACGAATATTTATAAATTAAAAAAGATCTCGAGTTGCCAAATTCGGTCTATCGTCTAAATAAATAGGAGGGAAAAAAAATAGTCTGCTATAGTGTAAGTCTAAGCAAATTACTGCCTGTCCGAATTTTTCGATAGAACTCAATTTTATGTGACTTTTGTGAATATTATCTCCTAGAGATTTACCGTTTTTTGGGAATTGTTACGATTACGACTAAAACGATGATTAATATCACACAACGAGTTTATATCATTGAATCGAAGA
>OY751313.1:40565241-40616058 GCA_963564615.1 Rhorus exstirpatorius
CGCACGTTAGTTGAAACGTAGCTAGGCGGTTGTGAGAGAAGCTCGAGCGAGGCTATCTCTCGGCTACACGCCTTTCCAGCCACCTCTATGCTCGCTCGGGTTATATATATATATATATATATACATTATATATATATCATATATATATAGTGTGCTGCTGCTGGTGCTATGGCTCGTAATGGCGCCCAAGCAAGAGCATTCGTTTCGTTCGTTTCGCTTTATCCCCAGCGCGCTCGGAATTTCGCACGTGCAGTCATGTTATTTTCTTATATTCTTGGGTCTATTTTCTTTCTCGTTCTCTCATTCGTTATTATTGCTCGAAAATTACAAAAAAAAATGTCCCTCTTAAAACCTCACTTTCACCAAAATTTCGAAGGGAAAGTAAAAAAAAAAATGTATGCAGACACAAAAAATGAGAATAAAAAGGATTGAAAGGAAGACTAATTGAATATTAGCTACTCGAGCGTTAATTAGTTTTGATTTTTTTTTTGTTTGCCAGAAATCTTGTACTCAGCTAAGAGTTCCTCTTGTCGAAGAGGAATTTTTCGAGTAAGAAAGAAAAAAAACGAACAAAAAAGAGAAAAAAAAGGACAAAACGACGAAAAAAAGCAGAGATAACCGGTATTGCGCAGCAAGAAACCCAATAACATCCTCGGGGTCTTAGCCTAGCTAAATTTTCGAGACAGGGCCAGCCAAGAGCCTCGATCGAGAGAATTGGAAAAAAAAAAACATTGAGAAGCGAAAGGAGATAGAGATGGAGAGAAAAAAGCCCGCGAGGAGCTCCGAGAGATTGGGAATACGACGCGAACGAAACGATGGGGGCAAAACACAGGCGGGCGAGAGCAGCGACGGGAACGGCGCGCGAGCTATCGAGCTTCTCTCGATAGAGAGAGAGAGAGAGAGAGAGAGACAGACAGAAAGACAAAATTTCAATGTAAAAGAGAAAGACTTCTCAGCGCGTTTCTTTCCTCTGTCTGTCTCTCTCTCTCTCTCAGCCTCGAGATACAATTTTCAACTATCGCACAACCACCATCACTAACTTTTTATTTATTCTTTTAAATTCCTATCTCGATATTTTAATTCCTCACGAATAAAAAAAATAAAAGGAAAATACGAGAAAACCCCACTGTATCGAACGACGCACCGACTCTCGCGCGCGATTTCACTGTTCCGCGAAGCGAGATTTGACGATGAAAAAAAAAAAATTGGCAAAAATAGAACAAAGAAAAAAAAACAAAAAAAAAAAATACTATCAAACTCGAAAAATATTATCGGAATAATCTTTTTCTGTTATTTCCCGAACGATTCGCGCGCGTACTCTCTGGGTATCGGCCAAGAGAGATGGTTGTCTCTCTGTCCTCTCTCTGTGTGTGTGTGTGTGTGTGTGTGTGTGTATGTGTTTGTCGAGTGTTCTGTTATGTCTCGCGCGCAACGCAATATTACAAACGGCACTTTTTTACGAGAACGAGAAATAAGCTCGATAAGTATAACATCGATGAGATATCTTGTCTGAGCACTGAATCGTCGAAGAATATAACGCGATATGGGTAGAAACGAACGACGAACCGATAAAAGAGCTCTGAAAAAATTCACCCCGGAGTGAAGTTATATATATATATATATATATATTTTTTTAATTTTATTTTGTAGCAATAAAAGGCCGAGGAGCGCCGACGGTAGAGGCCAAGCGCGCCGCGGTATACAACGAAGAAGAGATCCCCGGGAACGAAGGGTCTCGGGCTCCGAAGCGCGGTCGGTCGGTCGGTTGTTCGTTCGGTTCGGACGTTATAACACACGGGCGGACAAGAGAGAAGCCAGGCTACACGGGCCAGAGAAGAGAGGCAGAGAAGGCGAAGCGAGCCCAACACAGGCAAGCAGGCTGGCGCGTCGGTTCGCCGCGGGCGCGCTGCTGTACGCGCGGCGCTCTCGTTCTACAGCGCACGGGGGAGAGAGAAAGAAAAAGCGAGCGAGATATATATATATATATATATATATATATATATATATATATATTATATATAGATATAAAGAACGGCAATTCTCGCGCGTCGCACCGCCGCGTCGCTTAGCGTCGCCTCTCTCGAAGCAGCGTTGCGTTTTTGCGACCAAGCTAAACGAAGAATATATATATATATGTCTCTCTGTCTCTCTCTCACTCCCTCTCTTTTACTCACTCACACATTCGTTCGATCTAACTATCCTTTATCTCTACCCTGTGTATGCATATTTATTTCTTTCACACGCATCCCTCTTTTTCTCGTGTTTCGATGATCCTGCTAACGTACCGGGGACATAACGGGGGGCGTAGAAGTTTGCGAGGTGATCGGCGATAGATGTTGGCCCTGTTGCTGCATCTGCTGCTGATGAAGGTTGTTCTGTCCGGCGTCCATAACTCCACCGGGATACCACCATTGTACACCGGGTGGTGCACCAGCGGATCCTCCGCCACCTCCTCCTCCTCCTCCACCGCCGGAACTCGGTGTACCACCGACACCGAGCCTGTAATCGTATCCTCCACCGCCGGCGCCTCTCATGCATGAGCCAACCGGCGACGATGTCGATACCGGACTCGACTGGGCTCCCGTCGTCGCCGGATTTTGGAAGCTGGAGGCCATCTTGTACGAGAACAACTGCTGCGTCGCCGCGGCTGTGCTTCTCACGATATCCTGATGATGCTGTGACAATTGTTGCTGCTGCTGATTAAGCAGATGCTGATGTAAATTTTGTTGTGCCTGCTGCTGTTGTTGGGCCTGTTGTTGCGCTTGCTGCTGCTGCTGAGCGGCAGCCGCAGCGGCTACGGCTTGCTGCTGCTGCTGCTCGGCGTTCAAGCCCGTCGGCCACCATGCCGGTCCGCTCGAGCCATCCTCGCGATTCCCGGGGCTAGCAGTGCCCCAGCCACCGGCTACGCGGTGGTGTTCCGACATGTCACGCGCGTCCTTCTGTCACTTTACTTCCGTTATGGTATACGCCTTTAATTGTTTTTGTTTTTCTCCTATTTCTTTCTTTTTTTTACAGGAAAGGGAACACAGCTATATTTTTCGACACTAATATTCGATATATATATATATATATATTCTGCGTCTTTGCCTCTTATTATTTCCCCCCTTTGTAGTTCGGCTTAATGTACACCGGCACGGCACGTATACACACACGCACACACTCAGGTACACCCACACTCAACGTGGGGGTACGCAGCGTGGTCGTTTTTCGCAGTATATAGTCTCTCTCGTTTCACGCACGTATATATACATAAGCAGCGAGACATGCGTGTATGTATGAAGCGCGCTCACTAACACACACGCGCGCGTGGCTCTCTCCACACCCCTGTATATAACTCTGTATGTGGGGGGATAGCAGTGTGTGCTTCTCTTCTGCTACCACCACCGCCGATGCTGCTGCCTGGTGGTGGATGTGCTTGGTTGCTTTGCGGCCCCGTCGCTGCTCTAACGCCGTTACCGTTTGGCTTTTCCTGCACGGACGGATTCTCGGCCAGGACACCCGGAACACGCACGCACACACACAAACACACACACACACGCACACAAACGGATTAAGCCAAGCAACTAACCAAGGCACACACTCTTCTTATCCACCACGAGATACATATATTACCGCCCACACTAACCTCGCATACACACATTCACTCACTCACTCTCTCACACACACACACACACCTCCTCACCGCACGCACTCTCCTCCGAACGCACGCTTGCTCGCTCACATTCGTACGACCTGACACCGCACTGCACGCGCTAACTTTATACCGTCGCTCTTGCTACACCACTGTCACGAGTCACCACGAGTGATAGTTTTCTTTTTGTTCTTATTAATTCTTGCTCGTTTATCTATAAACACAAAAATTCACAAGGTATAAGCTCGCGTTTTTCTCGCGGCTGGCTCGCGGCGCTTCAACGGATGCCTCGTCGTCGGTAACTCTCTTGTGGCTCACTCTCGGTATCTCGGGTGTGCGCGCGCGCGCTCTCTCTCTCTCTCTCTCTCTCACTCTCTTTATTCCCTCTCTCTCTCGCTCTCTGTCTCCCTCTCTCTCTCTCTCTCTGTCTCTCCGCACACTCGAGTTTCTCACGAAGAATATAATCCTTCAACACAACACGTTTCTATCGTCGTATATACGCCGCAAAATAAAAACTTCACACCGAATGCCGCCGCGCTCCTTCGAAGTAATCACGGCCCAAACACACGCGGGCGGGCCCCCGACAACGCGTTTTTTTTCATATACACGTAGAGGAATATCGCGCGGAACCCGTGGTATTGGGAGGGCAAGAGAGGATACGTACGTTACACTTGGGATGCGGTCTACTCGACGCTACGCTCAACGGCTCAACGTTCGTTAGGTCCGTGGGTCGTTCGGTGGCCAGGCGGGTGGGTAAAGGGGCGAGGGGGGGGATCGGTCGCCCCTTCTAGTTCTTTCTTTTTCTCTCGTGCCCCCTCTCCTTTTCGTCGAGCGACGCGCCTGAGACTCCCTCTCCCGCTTCTCGCCCCGCCGAAAACAATTCCCTTCCCCCTCCGGTCGCAACGCCAAGGCTCTCTTCGAACGTTTCCTCTCGTGGCCGCTTGGCGTTTCGTTCTCTCTCTCCCCCCACGCCGACGTTCCTTTTTCCTTCAACCCCTCCTCGCGACCCTACGGCGTTCTCTTTGTCGCTGTCTCGCTCGCACCTCGTTCCATCGCCCCTCCACGATAATATACTACTACAGCGCCACACTGTACGCCGTTCCTTGGCGTCGCTTCGTCGACTCCTGACACAACACACAGCTCCACACACACACACACGCGTACACTTGCAAAACTCTACAGAGGATTCACACAGTCGAGTCGATCGAGCGCGTGTACGTTACTCGCGCGCCCGCTCGATCTACGCTCGTATGCACACACAACACACTCCCAACTATACTCTTACTATACTGACACATTCGTAATGAGCATTCGTACACAGCGAAGCAACGAGAGAACACGTACCCGCAGAATCAAACATAAAAAATCCGCCTTATACTCTTTTATTTATATATATATATATATATATTCTTTATTTTAAATTTTATCTCTCCTTCGAACTACCCGATCTCGCATTACCTTTCTCCGGAAAAAAGAGCTTCGTGACGCGGTCTTCCTTCCTGGTTGCGCGCGACGTGAAGCACGCACACACACACACACATGCACACAACACAACACGGTTTGACGAAAACAAAACGTGTTTGTGACTTTTTGGCTACTTACGATCCACTGTGTGTTAACTGTACGCGACGCCACGCTCTGTACTATAATATGTTTCGTCCACGGTGTTAAAAACCGTCCGCGCGCATCGGTTCTGTAACCGCGTGGCTACCCCAGAGTCGGCTTCTCACGCACAAAATCGTACAGGCCAATGGGGGAATAAGGAGAAAGAGAGAGAGAGAGAGAACGAGATAAATACTCACGAGAGTTGCCGACGGAGAGAAGGAAAGAGATTTCACGCCGACTGTAATACAGTGTTGTCACATTGATACACACGTATACTGGGCAATACATATACAGCATATATACACTTACAAGACGGCCAAACTACACTACATAAACGAAGCAAGGTTTTGTCCCCTATGACCAGATGAGCATGAGTTGCGCGCGTAACGGCTTTGCCACGCAGAGAAATCAACTGTGTGTATGTGTGCGCGCGCATTCACACTCTTACGAGTGTACAGAGAAAAGATCGCGGCAAATTTACGAATACAGTCATAGCTCGAGCTTCTTGTTCAACGTTTCTCTTGTACATGTATGTGTGAAGCGAGAAAGAGAGAGCAAGAGAAACTGCATACATCGGCAGCTTGGCGGTAATCGGGGTTGGCTTGGCTGCCGCTCTCTTCTCCGTCGTTCTCGTTGCTAAGATTCGCTTGGCTCTGCCAGTCAGTCCCTCTCTCTCTCTCTTTCGTTCCTGTTCAGTTGAGAGCTATATACTTCGCATTTCGCATTTCGCACCCTTCTCTCTCTCTCTCTCTCTCTCTCTCTCTCTCTCTCTCTCTCTCTCTTCGCCTACCAGCACGTTCTTTCTCGTCCTCTCTCTCTCTCTCTCTCTCTCTCCCATTTGAGTATTTCAAACGCAGTTATGCCGGGGCTCTCTCCGGTCGTCCTTCCAGCGAAGCTGACACGATCGGGAGTGCGGCGTTGCCAAGCCGTGCTTTCAACCGCCCGCTCACAAAGAAGAAGCCAACTCGTTCGACGAACCCGCGAATGCAATGTCTCGAGTAGGGATGGCGGGAGAGCTATAACACGGATGAACCGGCAACGTCGCTCCCGCCATTCCAACCGTTCGGTTTTGCTTCGCCGTTTTCTTTCTCTCCTTCTAACCGAGCGCCCGTTTCGTGAGCGTTTAATACTCGGTAGAAATGTCTGAGTAGTGGGGAGGAGGGGCGGGGGCACAACGCGCCGACTCGTCGCCGGTGGCGCTTTGGAGGGTGTACTGAGGGTGTAGAGGAACTACTGCATAAAGACGAAGGATAGAGCGAGAAAACACGAAATGACGAAATAAAGAGAGAGAGAGAGAGAGAGAGAGGGAAGACCTGAGGGTTGACGACGGCAGAAAGGAACCTTCTTTCTCTACCCTTGAAACTCCGAGGTCAACATTTAGGCATAGATTACTGGAGACGTTCTTTTTTTGTATTCCCATCTCGCTCTTTATTGTTCGTCGTAATGCCATAGTACCGATTTTTTTTATTTTTATTATCGGCTTTCGTGCTCTTTCTCTTTCTCTGTCGTCGTAACTCGAGGAAGAAGACAACATACCGGTGCTCGCGTTACAATTCACATTGGCCCGCAGTCCATGAGACACTTCTCGTAATACCTTTTTCTCTTTATCATCGCAAAAACAATTCAACCGGCGTCCAAGACGCTTCTTTCCTACTCCTACTATTTCACCGATCGGATCCCTGACGTCACGACGCCTCCCTCACTCTCTCTCTCTCTCTCTCTCTCGGCGTGTCGATTTCTCGGTCAACCGAAGTCGCGAGTACGGAAGAGCCTTTGTTTGAAAAAAAAAAAAAAAAAAAACGCCTTTCGAGACCAGTTTTCGTATCCTTAATTCTGAGCTTTGTGGAAAATTTTCTCTTCTAACCTTCGTACCGGGGATGAAAAATTTCGAAGAAACATCTCACCATCGATGTTAGGTAAAAAAAAAAAACATGGCTACGAGCTCCATGTGCGCTAGGAACATAATTCAAGATTTCAAGATTTAAAAAAAACGTAGAATCAGGTAGAAGAAAAACAAGATAGAACCAACAGGAGACGTCTCACTATAATTCGACCATGGGTGAAAAAATAATACATCGTGCGAAATTTCTCGTCATTTCTTTTTTTTTCTTTCGCTATATTTGCAAAAAAAAAAAGGAGGAAAAAAAAGATACACATTTTGCGAGGAAACCAAGTGAAAATACGTCGGAGGCTCTTGCGCACCCAGAGACCCTCTCTTTCTCTCTCTCCTCTCTCCGTGCCTCGGTAAAGTCTCTCGGGACGACCGAACGAGATGAAGAGAGGGATATAGAGAGAAAGAAGAGGCGAAAGCGAGGGAGATGAGGGCGGGGGGAGGGGCAACGGAGGAGCGAGGACCGAGGAGAATAAGAGGAGGCCGATGGGGTATGGTAGTGGTGATGGTGGTGGTGGCCGAGGCTCGAGCGGGAGGTTCGAGGTGACGCGGCGAATCGACGAGGGCGAGCGAGGAACGGAGAAAGAGAGAGAGAAGAGAACCGGGTCCGGGTCAATAAGACGCGAGAGAGGCAGAGGCAAAAGCGGGCGAACATTCCCAGGGCCGAATAACCAAACGGGACGAACAAACGATACACGAATTTCGAAAGAAATTGGAAAAGAAAGGAAGATAAAGAAAAAACAAGGAAAATTAGTACGAAAGTATCTAAGAATGAAAATTACATTGAGAAAAAAAAAGACAAACAGAACGTTAAATTGCGAATTTAATGCCCGAACGATTTAACTGGCGAATCGAGAGTTTTGAAGTTTCGAGGAGAATAAAAGTTTCATGTAAAAGAGAGAGAGAGAGAAAGAGAGAGAGAGACCCCTGTGATGTATGGATTTTATGGTCGAGCAGGGACTGGCAACGAGCAACCCTTCGTTCTGGGCCCTTACCTACGGCATCACCGACGTTTTTATTTCTTCCTCCCAAAGCCATGTGGCGTAACAGTCCGTTGAAATACTCGCCTTATACCGGGTGTCACGAACATAACGCTACATAAAACTTTTGGATTGTGTCTTCTTCGACTTTAACCTCGCAAAATATATTTCTCTACTGTATGCATGAAATTTCCTTTGTTTCCTCATTTCTGCGCGTTTTATACGTACTTACAGGTATAATTTTTTTTTTTCATCCTATTATTTTTCATTATAAACACCGCGACAGAGGCTACCAGAGTCGACGACCGGGGTAGAAGTGTGTGTGTGTGTGTGTGTGTGTGTGTGTGTGTGTGTGTGTGTGTGAGAGAGAGGCAAGCGTCCCTCGTTCCCGGACCAAGAACGCGCCATGTGGCGTCGATGTCGCGCACGGAATAATACAATTTATACGGTGTCCGAAGAATAAAAGGGTCGTTGGCACATTGCAATTTATGTACGATGCTGCAGCCGGCTGTGGGCTCCCCAATAATATTTTTTTTTTTCGCGCTCTCACAGAACTCAAACACACGCACGCTTTCTCTCTCGCACTGCCATTCAAAGCGACCATTGCTCGCTACAAAACTTTCATCTTTTCGCACTAGCACGAAAAAGAAGAAAATACAAAAATAAAAGTTAAAATTTTTTTTTAATCGGTCGAAAATTTATGAAAAAAAAAAAAACGTGACAAGAATAATAATAATAATTATAATTATTATTATACCGTCAACTGGTTTTTCTTCGTCGGGTTCATTCGTAAAGTTGCTTTTACGCCTGCGCAAGGCAAGGAAGAAATTCCAATGTGATTGTGCGCAGTTTCGCGTAGGGGAAGAAAAACTGACCTGCCAAAGGTACGGTACGCGCGACGGTGGGCCGAGGATAAAAGGGAGGCTCGACATTACCGGCTGTAATTACGGTACGGTCTCTACCTCGACGGGCATTCTTTTCTCCCAACGGCCAAAAATTCTTCACGCTTTATGTACCAGAGGGTTTTATTGCGGGCCTTAGTGTTTCCCCGTGCTCGACTATATAAGAATACTTTTAAAATTGGACTTTTCCTACCTCGTACCTTTTACGGATGAACAAAAACTAAAGGACTCAGGTAACTGTGAAATTAAACCGGTCTTAACGATTATCAGAGACGCAGCAGGTGACAGGATGTCCCATAAAGACTCATATACCGTACAAGTTATTTTGTATTGTTCTACGACACATAACCGACGATACCCATCGCCGAGGGAATAAATATAAATCGGCTTTACCACCAAGTTACTTTCAATTACAAAAATATTTAAACCTTGTTTCCTATTAATTTCTGCACTTGACATGGAAGAACAATATGAAGGAAAGGATACATTGAGTGGTCTTTTATTTTTTCATTTGCCGAAAAAATAAATAAATAAAACAAAATAGTATGGGAAATTCCAAACAAGAGATTTTTCGAAATTCTTTCCTGATCATGTGAAAAAAAATGTTCAGATCGGTAAATCAGAAATTGCGAGAGAAGTGCTATTCTTTGAATATTTGTTTTTTTTTTGTAAATGAGCATCTTCGACTATTTTTTTAGACTCGGATCTATATATTTGTTAACATGATTGTTCAAAGATTTCAAACAATCACCCCTCTGGGGGGTTTCTTTTATACGATTTTTTTTTACAAATCCAAAAAAAGCCAGTTCCTGAGAGAACAAAAATGCAAGGCAGAGGATTTTTTTTTGTTTAATATAGAATTTTTCTCTTGACTATTTTCAATATCTTGAGAAGAGAAGTTAATTGAAAAAATTCATTTTTGCTTCGCATGATAATTTGTTCATTAAATGAATTTTTAGGATTTCCTTCATATCTTTTTTAATTTTATAGAAAAAAGACTCTAACGCAAAGCTATGGACTCTATTTCATTTGTCGAATTGAATACAATAATTCAAATTTCGGTTTCAAAAGTTTATTCAAGAGAACTCGCAGAGCGAGAGATACTTGGAAACATTAAATTTTACAGTAATTAACAAGTCATCATTACTTTTACGATTTTCTTTAAATTTTTGAATCGATATTACATTTTTAAATGTAATTGAAAAATTTTTGAATAAAAAAATATAAGTTGAATATATTAATTGAGAATGCGATGCCAAGATAATTTCTTTTGATTCGGAATATTTTACAAATTTGTTCAAACTTGTGTGGTCATAGCAAAAAAAAAAGATAAAACAGGTTTTCGTTTTGAAAGATTATTTGTAAAAATCGTAAGGCAAAAATTGAATGAAATTAATTATTACTTCGATCAACAACTAACAATCAGTTCATCGATTCGATTTTTTGTACTTTTTTTTCAATGAAAATGATGCTTTTTGCATTCAACGCATATATGAAAATTGAAAAAATATCCAAATCGAATATACTGAGTAAATAAAACTTCAATGTATGGGTAATTGAAAAATAAAATTGACAAATCCTTGAATTTCCATATAACTGGCCGTGTTCAGGATGGAAAATGGCGGGAACACGAGCAACGCATGTTTGAAGTAATCGACATATGCATATATATATATCAACATTTGAGATATTACGCGTGTCATGTGATATTCAGTGCCAACTCGACGGACTTTTTTCCCGAATCTCGCCCATTCGATGCATTATTTAAACAAATAATTGCACAAACTAAAAACAGCCTCTCTTTCTATTCTTTTTTTTTCGAGCTCATCATTTTTTTCTTCATAAATATTAGAAACCTCTTTTTTCACGAAATATACTTACATCGTGTAAAAAGAAGAAAAAAAAATAAATAAAATAGAGAAAGTACTCAATATTAGATAACACGGTGAATGATAGTAAATTTCGCGGGAAGACATTATGAAAAAAATTTGATAAAATAATTGTTTTTATTTCAAAAATCGGGAAAAACACAGCGAAAAAAAAATCCCCACTTTGGCCTATGGATCAATGGTCGTTTTGGGATAAAGAATTTGAATTTTTTGAAATAAAAAAATTTTAAAAATTGGCGTTTTGAAAAAAAAAAAAAAGAAAATAAATCTTAAGATACTTTTAAGATTAGAAAAAAATGAGTGAAAAATATAAAAAAAAAGCTAGTTTTTTAATCGAGTTTGTACAATTACGTAAAAAAAAGTACCAAACCAAGTTAGATCGTCAAGGAAAAAGTGCGTTGAGTCGGCGTGGAATACCTTATATCATATGTGTACGTACACGTAACGTTGCAAGCAAACGAGTACGAGAGGGCGAGTGTTTGTACGTGTGGGGATGCGTGTAAGATAGAAAGAACACGCTCGAGACGGTGGTGAGAATGAAATGGTAGCTCACCGTGTCAGCGTTCCAGTCACGTCGGTCTTACGAAACTAACCAGATGATGCTAGATCGGTTTCGTATGACGCGCGCGCGCGCACACACACACACTTGATAGTTAACGTCCGTATCTAAAAGACAGCAGCACCAACATAACCCCGTACTACTGTTAAAGAAAAAAAAAGAAAAAAAAAAAACAATCGACCATAGCTAACGCGTAGTTGTTGCGATAATGCATCTCTGTTGTATCTCAAGAAAGCTATTTTTCCCCGCTTGTGAAAGTAATGCATTTTGCGTATGCAGGTATAAAAATCTAGGGTAAAATAAATTGAACTATATATGTCCCTATACATCGACACAAACAAATATTCATGCTATAATCTTTTTTTTTTTTTCTTTCTAATTCTCGTTAATCGATTTTCGTGTTTTCATATTCTCATCCCAATGAATTGGTGGGAGCAACGCAAATCCACGAATTTTGAAAAACGTTGTCAACATAAACACCAAAATAATCAGATGACGCCAAAATATTTGATAAAATCTGTCGCGAAAACGCGGGCAAACTTGAAATTCGATCCAATACGTAATTAGACATAAAACGAATGAACATTATAAAGCAGTTCTAGATTCTGTAGTGCAATGACACAAAAAAAAATGTAATGATGCATACATAGATACCTATAATGGTGCGTACTTTCGTGTCGTGAGACCCATAAATTTTCACTCGTTGCCAAGCTGAACCAACAGGCAAAAATCGTTCTGTTTTTCATTCGATATAACCACGTTAATTATTTAACACCTGATGCATACGAGCTCATCACCGTTATTTCTAATTTTTTTTTGTTTTGTTTTTCCTCGTTAATGCCGAAACACATTGGCCGAAGTAAATTGTACGACTGTCAAGTTCGATTCTCATTCGCGACGCCGACGACGAGCGAATCTAACCTCAAATAACGTTTACGGCTAGATTGCCAGGTGAGTAGCCAACCAAATGATTATTGAACGGAGGGGACTACAAAAAATGTGTATATATACACAACTACATATTATATACGTATATGCGTACACAGAATACAGCGCTGCAGTGAAGCTGCGGCCGGACCCGGCGACGTAAGCGTGAGAGAACGGAAGCTTGTATGTATTTATGCGTGGCTCCTGTGTATTTTTCAAAGTACTTCACTATATACCATGATAATGTAATACAAATTTAAAAAGAAAGAATTGAACGAGGCTTTGGTTTTGTATAGTGGCCTTTGAGGCGCGACGTTCCCAGATATGAGAACCTTACGTCGTGTACGATGTCTATATTACACGGGGCTGCAACTAACACGAAGCTCCCAACACACAACTATTCACACACACGCGCACACACATTTTGTGTACTAGTTTTATTCTCAATAGTATATGCCTAGGAACACAAATAAAAGACGGCCATGTTCGTGCAAGGAAACTCGCCCAATCCCAACGAACAGTCAAAGCAATGAAAACTAACCTATAATTTATTATTATTTTTTTTCTTGTTTCTTTAATTCACTGAACGTACGAAAAAAAAATAACGAATTCTCCAATTACTGCGGAACAAAGTTACGCATATTTCGCATTGATTTCCCTGTATTTTCTCATCCCCTAGCCACTGGCTCGATTCTTAACGTGTCAGGCGTTACATTGAATACAACCTTTAGCGTCGCTGACATTGTTTTTCAATGTAAATAACCCTTCATACTTTGTGCTAGATATATAAACGCTCGAAAGAGTTCGGCGCATCAGCTGATCAGTTACCACGCGTGGGTAAAAAGAAACGAAATCGTTGGCAAAGCCAAAATAATGAAAAATGAATAAGAGATGGGGGGGGGGGGGGGGTAAAAACGTGTCCGTTGGAAGCTTGTTTTTGGCGCGTCGACGCAACAGACGACACTCGATTTTTTTCTGTGTTTGGCGAAGCAACTTTGCGCTGGCTAATGGACAAGTTTCATCATTGTGTGCGTCGAATGCCGCGCGTATTATATCTCCGCATCGCTCTCTAATACGTAAGGAAAACACACAACTGTGCCGCGTACATTCTATCCACAGAGAGCGTGTGTGTGCGTGTGTAACGTATGTAGGTGAGAATAAGCCAGACAAGACACATTGATAGAAATGCTTCCCTCCCTCCCTCCCGCCCCCCGTCTAAAACCCCGTCGTCCTCGTCTTCATCACCCCGCTTGACACCGCACCGCGATCACGGCGCCCTATACCGCGGACACACGTACTATACGAGCGAATTTTTCCTTTTCCTTTTTTTTTTCTTGTCGGAAGCCTTCTCTCACCGAACAAAGATTCACATGACAAGGTATATAAAATGTATGGGGGGGGATATATATATGCACACACAAGCAAATCAATGCATGACAATATTCAGATATATATACACACATGTATGGTAAATAATAAAGAATAATAATAACGAGAGTGTTGATAGATTCAAGTATTGGAGTTTGGCACAGCCTCTCTCGACGTGCATCGGAACGTCAATGTAAACCAAAAGTAGAAGCAAATATATATATAGTCGTAATTACGCGACAATACAGCGTGGGATGACTTAAACTACGCGTTATTTATCGAAAATTTGACGAATCATCGGGATTTGCGATACGTTTAAACGTAATAAGTTAATATTTTCACGTTAAAAATAACTGTATATGTTGTAGAACATGGACTATGGGTAAACGGCGTCGCGTATATAGTAATATAAACGTGAATGCATGGCGCAAGCCAGGCTAAATGGGACGAACGCGTACGCAGACTTTAGCCTTGGATAGCACCCGCTTGCTCGTAATGGAGTCCCGTGACGCGCGACGCATTCCGACTAAAATCTCAACGAGCTCGTAATTATCGTAAATAAAAATTTCACGATATTACAAAGCGAGCGTATATATCATTGGCTATAAGATGAAAAAAAGGTTGAATCGACTAAAAGCGAATGAAAAAAAAAAAAAATGAAATAATTGGATATCGCCAACGAAGGCATATCTCCGGGCAGCCATTTGCTATGACGGTTGTGTGGGCTAAATAAAAAAAAAAAAAAACTTACAGTCGCAGAACGTAGCACAATGTAACAACGAACGAGCACTCGCGTATGACACTTTTCACAGATACGTTAATATTTATTTCGCACGATCCAACATTCGAATCTGTCAACACCTCGGAAGGAAAATATTTGGATTTTTCTTACCTGAACAGTCTTCTACAGCTAAAAGGATTCTCAGCTTCGAATATCGCGACCCCACGCCACTTATGCGGCATATGGAAGTGTATGGGGAAAATCTCCATTGCCATTGGTTTATTTCAGATAAGCCGCAAAAAGTGAGCCAATCACCGTCGATGTTTTACGTTTTCAAGCGTTTCTTTTTTACTTCCCCCACCATCGTCAAAATGTCGGAATCCGCGTAAGAGCGGGAAAAATACGTCAACGAAATTGTACAAGCTGAATTATTCTATCTTGTTGTATATTCCATTGTCTCGTCATCAACGATAGATAGGCATTTTAATTGCTTAAATTTTTTATAATGTTACGCTCGCTTATGATTTAATTAGCTTCAAAATCTAAATAACAATCGCCGAGGTTAGGATATTGCGCCGTTGCAGATGTCGCCACTCTTCGCTCATCATCAGGGAGCCAACTGTCAAAATTATCGTCATTTTGTATCTATATATATATATGTTAATATTGGTATGTGAGCGCGCGCGCCGACGGTTTTTCGTGTATGCAACTGAAAAAAGGTCGTGCTCAGAGCGACGAATGAGGTTTTTTTTTTTACGATGTTGGTCCGATTGCCGCAACTCGCAGCGAACGCGTTCACACAGATGCAATGCAGTCGGCTCACCGGGAAACTTATGCGCAAACGTGTCATGCAGCTTTTACATGCGTATGCTCAACGGAGATTACTGCATGTGTGCATGAGCACAGTGAGCACACACTGAAAAAATGTGCACACACATATATTTACCGAGTGTTGAGTTTTGTGTGTCGCGCTTCGTGCACTTCGTAGGTATGTGCCAACTACAAATGGAAATGGTGAAAATGAGCAAAACGCCGCGTATATATGCGATCGTCGAATACTCAAAAATTTACAAATGCTTCATCAAAATTCTCAACAGTCGTTGTTGAAATTATAAAGTTTTTCGTAATCGTGAGAGTAATCTTGTCAAAGTAATTTCTTCCAAGCGTGATCATTGCAAGTCTTCGTAATTGTGTAAGGATAAAAAAAAAACAGTGAATCGTAAAGGGTAACGGGATATTTGGAACATATCGAATAATATGCAAGCGTGAAACGTCAAAAAAAAAACAAACTTTCCATATTACGAATTACGTATTCCCGCGTTATTCCGCCCGGCTTAATGACAATTCGTGAAGAAACAACAAGAAAAAGTAGTGCAATAATAACGTAAACGAATAAGCCGGATTCGAATGAAAAAAATGCGACGCAATAATGTGATTCACCGGTCGATCCCGCTTGACTTGTTTATTTGACGTTTGTCGCTGTCGCGCCATAAATAAGGTTATAACGATCGATTGTTCGGACAAACATTTCGAGTGACAAAGTTTTTTTTTCGTCATTGTTGAAAACTTGGTGTCGTGTTCGAGAGGCGTTAACTCCGAAAAAAAAGAAGAAAAAAAAAGGGAAAAAAAAACAATGAACGGATTTAGTACGGGCGAGGAGGATTCGAGAGGAGCGGCCGATCAAATTTGCTGTTTAATCGACGAAGGAGAAAGATGCTCGCGATCAGCTGGCAATGCTTCTTACAGCAAGCGCATTCAGAAGACTGTTACTCAGAGACGCCTGAAGCTCAATCAGGATCATACGGTATGCCAACATCGCAATCCATGTTTTATTTACTCCTGAATTGCAATGTAATTAGATTATCTTTGTACGCAAATTTTGAATAGTTGTTTGCACGTCTGTCTTTTATACGGCTGCTCATAAGTTAACTTTTAAACCGCGTCATGCTCTTATCATGGATCGGGACTCGCTTAACTTAATGAGGTTCTTAACCCAGAGAAAAACGGTAAGAATGATTCTAAAATTTGAGGGGAGGTTTGCGCTGGTACTACGAATACACCGTAATTATTTCAGATTTTTTGATCGCGCGTAGTTGAGGAGAAAAAAAAACATCAAATATGCCGCTTATACGTGGGCTCTTATGGGAGAAGTATTCGAAGTTATGATTGGAGATTATTTTAGGAGTGAAAAAATGGTAAAATTTCCCCGATGAACCGCTTAAACGACATATTAGACCTTCATAGATATAATTTGCCCATGAAAAAAGTTTTTAACCATTCCGATTGTGAAATATACTTGTAAACAGAATTGAGCGTGAATGAATGGCTTGGTGAAACAATTGCCGAACGCAACCTGCCCCGCGACGTTCCCCTTGCCGCGCCAAATTGATGTTAAGAACCTCCTTAAGGGAAAGGTCCTAGGAATTTGCCTCAAAAGCGTGTGGATTATCAAAAAAATTTTCAACATTATAATGTTGAAAATCTTTTTGACGAATCCCTGACGAATCGGCAAAATTGAATTCAGACTTGTACAGAATTTTCAATTTCTCTGAAACACCGATGCGAGTTCTCGTTAAACCGAAAGCATGAAATTTTATTCCCTAATCATGGAAAATTTCGAATAACTATGTTTTACAAGGCTCATTGATATTCTCATCGAGCGATTATTAATTATTATCGTACGCAAGTATTGAGATTCTCTTGTTAATATTTCTTCGTAATTGCAGGTTCGACACACTTACATTTGCGACTATCACAAACAAGTGATTCAGTGCGCTCGATCGAAGCAGCAGCAACAACGTAGGAGAAAAGACTCGGAAGAAGATTCGGGAGAAACCGACAATGATCTGCCGGAGGTCGATCTCTTTCAGCTTCAAGTCGGCACGTTAAGACGTTACAAGAGACACTACAAAGTCTCGACCAGACCGGGCCTCAACAAGGCCCAATTGGCGGACGTGAGTCTCTTAGTTCGCATAATTTCATACATGAAATAAAATAAAATAAAAATGCCAAGATCGCTGGGTCTCTTGATTTTCTATACACGCGTAAATTTATAATTCAAATAATGACGAATATAAAATTCTCAAATGTCATAAATACACGAATTACAGCGATAAGGATAATTTTTTTTTTAAATGTATTTTTACATTTCAGTCGAAATACATGTATTTCACCGAAATCATGAATTTTTTTTAAATCATGCTTTGCAGGCCCTGATGAAGCATTTCAAGACTATTCCGGTCGCTGAAAAGGAAGCCCTCAGTTTCTTCATATACACAGTTAAAACGAATGCAAATAAGTTAGATCAAAAGAATGGAATGAGCAGCGATGCGACGTAGCCTAGGCGCGGTCTCGGTACCGCGAGAGCCAAGGAACGTCATATTTTAATCATAGCGAGATGAAATTTTTTTTTTTCTTTTTCTTCCTCTTTCGACGCTCTAAAAGACTTTAACTTGTTGATGAAGGGTACATATTTTATAAGAAAAATGTATGAATCTGAGAGACTTATTATTTGTCCATTGAGTAAAAAAAAAAAAAATTATAAAAAAAAAAAAAAAAAAATAAAGATAAAAACATCGACGATTTTTACTCAAAATTCGTTTTATATTTATTCACATCAAATCCATGGTCGATAATGTTCCTGTAGTTTCCTCCTCGCTGTCTCCGCTCAATTCTACAAAAGGAAAAAAAAGAAAAAAAAAAAAAAAATAGACACGTTCCATTGAATTACCATTGATCGTGGACAATCTATGCGGCGTACCTATTTCATCGAGAACGCGCTTCTCGATCTTTTCCTCGCCAACCATCTCTATGTCATCGGATTCTTCATCGTCGGAAGTCTCCGAGGTCATCCATGTGCTCGGACCGCCCTCGCCGATCGTAATTTCCTGAAATTACACCGGATTTTATCAGCTACGGACATTGTCAGTACAATGTTTATTCATACAGAGATTGTTAAGTACCGTGACTAATTGAGCGGAACCCTTTCCAAGTGACACAACGAAACTCGAATCTTCCGTCGTATCTGCGCTCATCTTTACATCCTCGGAGTCATCGTCCACCGTCGTCGAAAAATTTCTCAAGCGCTTCTCAACGTTCCAACCGGCTAATTTAATACTTATACGCTCGCTCATCATCGTCATTATTTTGTCATTCGATATGGAATCCTTGAGACGGCATGTGCTCACGGAACTCGCGATGCCTTTTTCGTATCTGAAAGTCGTGTTAATTAATTTTTTATAAAAAGTTTTTTTTTTTCGGTTTTCCATACCTTTTTCCGAGGAATAATTCACGAACCTCAATTGAACGTCGCGCTTGACCTCATCTCGAATAAGTTTGACTATTTTTGCAGCATGATTGGCAGCTTTGTTCGACACAGCGGCTATAACATCCGTGACAATCCCCGTTCGCGCGGTATAATCAAAGTGCAAATTGCAAATTTCTCTGTACGAATTTATTGCTAATGTCAATTGAGCCACGCTAAGCCTCTCTTCCATATAAGTAGGATCAATGACGCTTCTTCCGCTGCAAATATTTTTATTGATTTGTTATAAGAAAAATTAAAAAAAAAAAAAATACATTGACATTCGAACGTCCAATGCCGAGTCGTAGGAAAACAAACTTTTCAAAGGTCGCGAACGAGACGCATACTGGCTGATGATAGAGCGTCAATGGCAGAGGATCCTTCTCCGCAAACGAATGAATCTTCACTTCGTCCCCGGTTATTGTAACGTCCGGCCTGTGAAAATGCGATAACGCGGCCAATGTCGCTATGCAAGCGCAATCAACCAAATTTCCATCGTGATTTATTATATTCACGTCCACCCTTATGTTCCAAACCTGCATGAGACAATAATTTACGTGTAAATATATATATATATATTCATTTATGCGAGGAAAATAAGTTTCAAGTTGAAACACACGCTTCTCCGTGATTCCCTCTGAGAAAAAGGTTATCTTAGTTTTCGGCTTTCCCGTGGCTTTGAGAAACTTGGAAAAAAATTGTGCAAGTGTAAGCCTTGAGCTTTATCCCCTCAGTTGTGGAACTATAGTTCAGTATCCAAGGTATACAAGTTTGGGTTTGATAGTAATTTTTGAAAAAATACAAAAATTTCCTAAAAACTAAGCTACTTTATGAATTCTTGCCAAAATTCAATATCAAGTAAACCTTGATAGCTATACAACTATAGTTCAGTATACACAGCATACAATTTTGGGTTTGATAGTAACTTTAAAAAAAGGTAAAAAATTTTTCAAAAACGAAACTACTTTATCAATTCTTGCCAAAATTCAATATCAAGTAGACTTTGACGATAGCTATAGAACTATAGTTCAGTATCCACAGTATATACAAGTTTGGGTTGAATAGTATCTTTTGAAAAAATAAAAAATTTCCTAACTATTAAGCTACTTTATCGATTCTTGCCAAAATTCAGTATCAAGTAGACCTTGACGATGGCTATAGAACTATAGTTCAGTATATACAGCGTACAAGTTTGGGTTTCTCAGTAACTTTTGAAAAAATAAAAAGCTCCCTAAAAACTAATCTACTTTATCGATTCTTGCCAAAATTCAATGCCGAGTAGACTTTGATGATACTATTAACAAGATTTTTAAACACGTTTCGAAATGCATTGAATGCACTGGCAGCGAAGTAGCCAAAAAATTTTTCTCAAAAGATATGAGCATTTGTAATAATAATAGCTAAAATATGGACAATAATTTCACTTACTTTTTTGTCCGCAACGATGCACAACGATTCAAGATCTATGCACTTTGAATCCTTGAAACATTTCTCCAATTGTCTGTTGACGAAAACTCCAGCTTCGGATTGGCGACCAGCCTCAAAGTGAGGAGCGGCCATTGGATTGAGTTCGACATAGATTTGTAGCTTGCCCTCGTTGGGACGAGCGGATTGCGGCGGTTGAATGTCGCATGATACATTTGTAACGACCCTGTAATCAATGATAAGGCGATTAGAAAATTAACGCACGATACATATTTTTTATCTCGAGCGATGTAATCACCTAGTTTGACCAAATGTAGCAAAGCAACAACCCCAGTTTGCTCCAAAGTACAGCTTGAAAGGACGCGCTTCCATCAATTTTCTGCCATCCAAGCGCTGGACGGCGTATAATGCACGGTTACTTATTTATTTATTTACGAGAAGATAAATCTTACAAAACGTAGTATAAGAATTACGAGTAGAAATCATTAATTGTAACGTAGCACAAATATTCATATCATAGAAACGGAATAACATATTTTTAAGAGTATACGGTATAACACAACATGGATTCATAGGATCATTGAGAATTATAATTGACATGATTCTTTTATTTATTTACCGTGTCTTCGCATATAGATCTGTTAACGAATTCCCGTTCGCACCGGGACAACGGAATTTCTCTCATTCTTATCGTTTTATCGTTTACTATTTTAAAAAACTTGTTTTTGGCATTTGAGGAGAAAAAGTTTATTCGACAATTTGGTTATGTCGACATTTTTTTTCGACATTCGACATGTGCGACATGAGTTACCGAAGAACTCGTATTTTAGCCGCTCGGACGGTGACGCCATCTACATTACCGAATGGTGGCCGGTTTCAATATTAGAGCTCATTCATAGCTTTGCTCCGATAAACGTGTGATAACGATAGAAAGGAACCTTTGATATCTCGAAAAACACGAGGAATTTTCAAAAATAATGGCCGATCTGTCGGGTTTCAGTGGCTCGGGATTCGAGGCAAATGCCGGCGGTGAGAAAGCATCGTCGAAAGGCGTCGATGCCGAACTCGAAGGATTTCTCATGATGGAAAAGCAAAAAGCACAATTGACCGCTCAGGTAAATCTATCATACACATTTCTGATGTAACCTCTTGATCAGAGATTTAATAGTATATTGTGCACCTAGGGCGTAAAGTGGGCTTTTTTAGACCGAGTGTGGAATTTGCAGTACAAGTCGAAGGCGAGCTAGCACGAGTCGAAGGTGAGCTAGCACGAGTCGAGGGTGAGCTCGCACGAGCCGAAGGCGAGTGCAGGAGCGAGCCGAAGACGAGTGCGCTGCGAGCCGAAGACGAGTGCGTGTGCGAGCCGAAGACGAGTACTGCAAACACACGAGGTAAAAAAGTCCACTGAGCCCTTGGTGCAACCATATTTTTTGTAATGCATGTATAGATTTCTGTGTTTTTGTGCCTATAAGTGGGCGAAATACAATATCATATATTGTATATGTACGCACACGGTCGTTTTTACGAATTTCAGAAAGCGGGCTATAATGAAAAAAGCGGGCTATAATGAAAATAAGCGGGCTATAATGAAAATAAGCGGGCTATAATGAAAATAAGCGGGCTATAATGAAAATAAGCGGGCTTTTTTCATTATAGCCCGCTTATTTTCATTATAGCCCGCTTATTCAAAAACCGGGCAATAATGAATTCATTATTGCCCGCTTTTTCGAGCCGGTCAAAAAAGGGTCACTTTACGCCCGCTTAATAGGTACAAAAAACGCATAAATCGTGCATGCGTTACAAAAAGAAATTTTTTTTATTGCTTCACATTATTCTGTGCGCTAAGACTATGTGTTTTTTTTTTCTTTTTTCGACTCTCCTTGCGCAGATTCACGAATTCAATGACTTTTGTTGGGAAAAATGCGTGGACAAGCCGGGAATAAAATTGGACAGTCGAACCGAGACGTGCTTGAACAATTGCGTAGATAGATTCATTGATGTTTCGCTGCTAATAACCAATCGATTTTCTCAATTGTTACAAAAATCCGCAGGCGGTGGACTTTGATGATTTAATATTATTCATGCATGATATTTAATGATTAACGAGTTCTTCGAATCTGTGTACCAGCAACTTTGGTCTTGGCGATCTTGACGAATTCTTCATAGTTAAGAAATCAATATTTTAGAAATATAGAAAAGCCTTCTAATAAACGGCTAATAAAATGAAATGTTACCAAGAGCTATGTCGTTGAGAAGTTCCTTGAGGTCAAAAGGTGCTCCGATCAACTACGAAATTACAAGTAACGAAACTTATTTTCATTCAATCCTGTACGAATAACAGCTTATTGAGAATTTGCCATTTTTCATTGTAGTCAAATGATCTTATAACGCTGTTGATTGATTTTTCAATAAATTATGTTGGAATAAGATATGAAAAGTTATATATTTATTAAATGCTTCATTATCTACATAATAATAAGGATAGTTATACATGGTATTTCGGTAAAATTCGAGGGATACTGGGAATAATTTGAACTTCATTCACCTCATTCGATGAATGTTTTAGGTATGCAACGGAATATTTTACAATTTTTGTTTCTTCTTATCTTTCGATTCATGCAATCGCGAATTATTTATCTATATAAAAATGCGATCAGATGGCAATGGGCCTCTGCGGCAAACACATATTGTAGAAAGCATCTTTCTTCCAGAAGTCTTTGCCCTTCCAGCCGCACCAACCTTTGCTCAAAATTATCGTTAAATTTTCCGATCCTGTGTAATGGGGATCGAGTATGAGATATTTAACATCGTCGTTCGTCTCGTTGTAACTGACGCCGAGTATCGTGTGCGCCAAGACTCCGCCACCTGAGTAATTCGATAATAACGTTCTCGAATCAACGCGCGGTGAATTCAAATGGAGATAATTAATGTTCGTATACGTTGGGGTGTTTCGAAAAAAAAAAATAAAATTTTTCGACTTTTCATGCTTTCACCCCTCAAAACTTGAGTTTTGATGAAAAAAAAAACATCCTTGCAAAGAGGGAGCTCTGTAGCTCAAGTGGAAGCCGCCGCTCATTGGATGTTTCTATAATTATAACAGCCAATTAACGTCTATGACGAACTTTTTGGAAGGAAAAATTTGAGACCATGGGGATTGTATTTCGAATAAAAAGAAGCTTCAATGATTTCAAAGCTGTAAACGATATTGCTGAACGGAAAGTAGCTTTGTGCGCCGAACTGAATTCATTATTAACTAAGGATAGTGTTCAAGCACAATTATATACTTTTAGTCGCTGATTTCCATCGAAAGACGTATGCCACGTGTAAAAAGCCGTCGTTGGCATCAATCTTTACCGAAAATAAATAAATAAATGACATTTTGCGTTTTTTTTTTGCACAAAGTCATAGCGGAAAAATTCTTAAAGGTGAATAAATTTTCTCTTATCTTCCCTGAGACTAATAATTTCCTATTTCAGCAAGAAAATACAGATGGAGTACATATTAGAGTCAAGAAAAAAAATTATCACGAAAAAAAAATTTCACCATATACCAATTGTTTATGATAATTAATAAACAATTTTAAATCGCAAAATTATTGTTATGAATAAAATCGATCTAAATTTTTATTTACAACACGATGGTGTCAGAAAAAAAATGTTCAACTTAAAATCGTTTAGAATTTTTTATAAAAAATTAGAAATTAGGAATAAACAAAATTTTATTTAATGAAATTTCTTAATTCGAAATACAATCCTCATGGTCTCAAATTTTTCCTTCCGAAAATTTCGTCATATACGTTAATTGGCTGTTATAATTAGACACGTCCAATGAGCTGCGTCTTCCGCTGGAGCTACAGAGCTCCCTCTTCGCGAGGATGTTTTTTTTTTTTCTATCTAAACTCAAGTTTTGAGAGGTGGGAGCATGAAAAGTCAAAAAATTTTTTTTTTTTTTAAACACCCTAGTATACATGACAGCAAATAGCCGAATTGACGCGATGTTCGTTCAGCCTTGGAGTTTGCATAGGCCACAGAATCATTAATTTTGCATTCTCAAAATATTTTATTCATGCATATGGTATAAAAATTGTTTTATTTACTTATGCGCTTTGAAGATTTTATGTATTACTTTATGTATTTTTTTTTAAGATTTTATGTATTATTTTTTTCTTTTCTTTGAAGATTTTATGTATTATTTTATGTATTTTATGTATTTCGGTAGAATGCAAGTTAATTTCAGTCAATTGTTTTCTTCATCCAATTGATTCAGTTTATTTGAATGGAAGTTTAATAAAATTGAGTTTAATGTTTTTATGCACGGATGAAAAAAAACAGATACCTATTTGAAGAATTTTAAATGAAATATTTTGTCATCTTTTGCCACGCTTCGAGATTCCGTTCGATCCGAAATTTTTTGCTGACAACAAATCACCTGATTTTTGTCAAAAGCTTAAAAATGTATTAAGGAAATGGTAAAAAAAAAAAGCATCGAAAAAGACGTTTAGTAAAATTTCGAAGCCACAAAGTATTCGAACTGCGATAATCCGCTAATTGTGTATAATACGTTTCTTACCGATCATAACCGGTGTACCCTGAGTTTCGAAATGATGGGCCAGATCACTCGTCAAATTTGGCATTTCCTCGCCATTCGAGGCGCAAAGTACTCTGACAGTGACGCCTAAGAGTGATTCCAGGACAAAGCCTACCTCCGTTGAGCCGATCCATTGTTTGCTACCGACGAAGCTAGATTGCTTGTCGCCGATTTCAACGAGACACTTTTGTATATCTCGATGAGATGGAATATTAATATTCGTGTATCCCTGTAGCCTATCGACAAGCGTAAATCACATATTTCATCGATGAAGCGCGTTATATCTTTAATTTTTCTCATGCTCACACACGCTGGCTTATTTCAACCAGCAAAAATATGCGAATGAGTTTCATACTTTTGCTAAAACATATTCTCCGATGATTAAACTATGATGTTACGGGACAATTTTTTTTTTCCAAGTCGCAATAAAAATTAAATCGTAACAAAAATATGTAATTTTTTTCCTCAGCGACAAAACTTACGAAGACAATTTGCTTTTCAAGCGTGATCCAAACAAAATTAGATAAATTTCCAATGTTATTTGAGCTTTTGGTCAGATATGGCAATGGAATGATGGTGAGCGTGAGTAACATGCTCATATTACGAGTAATTGCGAGTTAACTTGCCTGACGAATCTTACTATATAGCTTACCTGTACCAGGAGATAATCGTTTGAAGAGATCTGTAAGCGCATCCCCATCCATTGTCGTCAAAATTATCTTGCATATAATGATGATAAGTATACAATCCGTCGACAGTAGCAGCTTTACCATCTGCAAATTTTTCATCGAGAGAGCACAATTGCCGTTTTAGTTTCAAACTTACGAGAATTATTGAAGTTTGAGTTTTTTTTTTGTTCAATTTTTCTCCTCCCGTACCTTGAGGCAAGGAGACGATTGCCGCGTGAGGATTCAATAATGGCTCGTTGACGCTTAAATTGCTAAAAAATTTAACGGCATTTCCTCTCTTGAAGCAAGGCCGTGTTAGATCGAGCGCCAGAAGCTTGTGAAGACTCTTTCGATATTCATCTGAAATTAATTTTTCGAATTATTAATTTTTTCATTTATAAAACGGGCTATATGCCCGTGTTCATCGGACCTACAGGCTAAAAGCTAGCCGCGGAAATATAAAAACGAGATTAATATGAAAAAGAAAAAAGACAAAAGAAGGGAACACGAAAGAGCGTATAACGGAAGCTGATTGGAAGAGTCGGGGGAAATAACTCAAGATTTGAGTGACACATTAATTCCGAATGTTGAAATAATTCAGATTAATTCAATTTAATTCAACTTAATTATTTAAATTCATTTAATTCAATAGTTTTTCCATCAATTCGCGATAATTCACTTTAAATTCAAATTAATTCATTTAATTCGGTGTATTTTGAAAAATTCACTTCCATTATTTTTTTCCCAACAATTCTCGATAAATTATCCCAATTCACGCTAATACCTGAAAATTCCATCCATTTTTTTCTGTATTTTCTGTGAATCCAAATTAATAAATTCAATTCAACTTAATTTTTTCATTTCAGACTATTTTTGGTCTCTTCAACCTAATTTTCCCTTATCCCTCGCACTAGTTCGAGTTTATTTTAAGATTTCTAAAAACGCGATATGCAACTAGCATATAACATGCAAAAATCGGCCAAGATGTCGAGGTGCATCTCGATATTCTGGTTTGACATTTTTTGATGTTTCGAAATAAGAGCGCGCGAATAAAAGGGCATTCCAGCACGAATTAAAATCATTTCAAATTAATTTTCTGTTAATCCTCATTAATTCACCATTGATTCAGGTGATCCTCATTAATTCAAATAAATTATGAATTAATTCGTGAAATATTGACACGTCAATTCAACGAGTTATTTCTCCCGCGGGAAGAGTTATATAAAATTATAATTAACTCTCCAGCGAAGAGGTTCTCTTCGACAGATTTTGAAACGTTACGGAAATTTTAGGAAAGCAATAATTGTCGATATTGGCGATCGACACTAAGCATGCGACTCCTAGCGGGTTTTTGACGAACTGCTATTGGAGTGCAAAAGACTTAATTTGTACACGCGATGCACACACGATACAGCGTGTAAATTAGTTTTAACATTTCTGTACCTGTTTAAATTAACAAAAAAGCTGTAGTTCAAATTTTTATATTATTGGATATCGGAATGGAGACTGTCGAAAGGGTCGAATCTGCGAAATTCAGCCCAAAAGTGAAATCTAACACTGGAGTTTATTGTTGCGTGTTCGAGTGTCATTCTCGTCCGTTCACGGATCGAGACGTGAAATTTCACCGGTTTCCCGTAAAAAACGCCGGTAAAGTATCTCGGACAAATTTATTCGGCGTGCGTGAAATGATAGATCGACGGAAAATGTGGATAAGAGTGCTCAAAATGTCACGATGCGACCCGAAGTCTTCGATCAGAGTGTACTGACCCTAATATTTCGCTAATATTTCGTTTTTTTTCAGTATATCCAACTACCGCTATTTGCCCGAACTTTAGAACCTCTTCCCCTTCAGTTATATTTCGGTTATTTAGGTCTCCTTTTACGAAATCGTAAATTTGTCGCAGTTTCAAGTATAAACGTCCCATGTTTTCAATGCTAACTGTCACAAACTGCACTCCAATAGTGCAATATTTCCGAGTGACGCGAGCGCCGCCATCGGTAGTGTCGATCGCCAATATAACCAGGTGTAGAAGTATGAAACCGGAATTTCCCTATAGATGGTTCCAGCCAACAGTTTAGGGACCGTAAGACTCTTTCTGCAGCGCCATCGTCTCCCTCTACCAGCTGACAAAGATTTTTTAAACGCACAACAATCCAAGTTCCCATACACGGGTATATTTTTTTATAAATTTATAAACATGTCGAGTTTTGTGCCTACGAACTACGATTTGCGGACAGCATTGATTTTCTGTTATCATTCGAAGAAAACTGCTGCAGAATCGCATCGAATGCTTGTCGAAGCTTACGTTGAACATGCTCTTGGTAAAACACAGTGTTTCGAGTGGTTCAAAAAATTAAAAAGTGGTGATTTTGATGTGAGAAACGAAGAGCGTGGGGAAACCACCGAAAAAGTTCGCGGACAACGAATTGCAAGCATTATTGGATGAAGATGATACTAAAACTCAGCAAGAACTCGCGGATCAATTGAATGTGACGCAGAAAGTCGTCTCCATTCGTTTGAAAGCCATGGGAAAGATTCAGAAAGTGGGGAAAATGGGTTTCGCATGAACTGAATTAAAGACAGTAAGAAAATCGAAAAACCACTTGTGAAATGCTGCTCGACGGATACAAACGAAAGTCATTTCTCCATCGAATAATCGTGACGGGTGATGAAAAATGGATATATTTTGAGAATCCAAAGCATCATAAATCATGGGTGAATTCGGGCGAACCATCGAAATCCACTGCAAGACCAAATCGCTTTGGAAAAAAGACAATGCTCTGTGTTTGGTTGGATCGGAAGGGTGTAATCTATTATGAGCTGCTAAAATCTGGTGAAAGCGTTAAAACTGATCGCTACCAACAGCAAATGATCGATTTGAATCGAGCATTGCGTGAAAAACGACCGGAATATGGAAAAAGGCAACACAAACTAATTTTTCTCCATGACAATGCCCCATCAAACACAGCAAAACGGGTCAGGGCAACGATCGGGGCGTTCGGTTGGGAAATGCGGCTTATCCTCCAGACTTGGCTCCGTTCTATTATCATCTATTCGCATCACTGGGACACGCTCTCGCTGAGCAACGCTTCGATTCGTATGAAAATGTACGAAAATGGCTCGATAACTGGTTCGCTTCAAAAGAACTGTTTTTTTTTTTTGGTGTGGCATTCATAAACTGCCGAAAAGGTGGGAAAAATGTCGCGTGTCTAATGACAGAAGGTCGTAAGCGCCAAAAATACGATTTTGGTGGCAAAAGGTCGTATAAAATTTTTTTTTTTAAATTGCATTCGCTTTGCAAACATAGCAAACGCCTGGATCCATTAAAATTAGAAAGAAAAAAACGTAAGTGCAAAAGGTCGTATCCACCAAAAATCAATGAAAAAAAAAAGTTACGACGTTTTGTCATTACCTTTCCGAGTGAAATAACAAAAAGTCGTACAATTTTTTTTTTCTCGAATCGCTCCGAAAACACCGGAAACGCGAAGATCTGTTGAAATTTTGAACTTCCGGCCGTCCAACCGAATAGTCGTATGTACGGCGGATGAATGGAATTTATTTTTCGATTAGAAATTTTCAATGCTGATGCTTATTCCAGAAACGAAAAAAAAAAAAAAAATTATACGACCTTTTGCCATTAAAAACGACAAAAGATCGTATAACGGCGCTTACGACCTTTTGACATTAGACACGCGATGTATAAATAGCAATGGAGATTATTTTGAATAAAATATTTTTTATCATTTTCAAACAACGGACGTGTAATTTTTACAAAAAAAATTCCGGTTTCATACTTCTACGCCTGGTATTTGAAAATATCTTTCAACAGATGAGACTCCTGCGTATAAGGAGTTTCGGCCTCCCGGAGACGCGACGATGCCCCCCCCCCCCTTCCCCGGAGTGTTGATAATAATTTTTATAAAAAATTTATTCACAAAATCTTACGCAATTCATCATCGGGCGTCCCGGCTGGATACGTCACTGTGATCAAATGTCCGCACGCACGTGGCTTAAAGTGCAACGGTATTGGAAGTCTCAATGTATCGTTTTCACGATTCGTTTGTGCAACGACGGATTTTTCGATCAGTCGGATATTTCGACATACGGATTCCACGAGAATCGCGTAAAGTTGCGCCGCCGTTGCGTTCTGTCCAACGACCGACAACGCATCGATTTGAAGATCAAACTGTAGACTCTCAAAGGGACCTGCGAATTCGATGAAATGAGATTTGTTTATTTTTTGTGTTTTTTTTTTCCAATCGTTTGGACGAAAATGCTAAATTGCGTTGGAGATTTTTCGGTCTCACGTTTTATGTGATGCAACGCTGGTGCGCTTTTCAGGCTCGTTTCTGCCATTTTTTCTCGGGACATTCCCCATAGCATGCTCGCTCGAATCGCGTCCTAATTTTAATTATTCAGGGTAAAAATTAAAAATTCCGATTGGTCATGATTGCGGATTGATTAGTGCTAGAGTATGTATTCGTCAAGCGTATACCGCGATTTCAGGAACATTTTTCATCATCTGATTCTTCTGATTGCTGCTGAAAGCTTCGCCGGAAGCGGAAACGAGCTCCTTCAACGACACGTTTGTACTGTCGCTGTCCGTATCGAGGAGGTACACGTTGTTCTGAGAAAATCGAAATCCAACGTTTCCCGAGGCTATCTGCGGTTAATTATGAGTTAATTTTTTGTTAATAAAAAAAAAAAATCCCCGATAATAATATGTCCAGTGAAATTGGCAAGATTAATACGGGCCCCACATTTTTTCGAGTTTCCTGAAGAGCCTGAACAACGTCGTTTCTCGTTGTGACAATGGGAAAACACGTCTGAACCCTGATGTAAGAAAATCTTTGCCAGATATCTTCCTCGCTTATGATTTCCACCTTTTGGGCGGATTGCAACTTTTCGTGGACGTAATAGTATGCCTGAACATTGGCGTCTCTCAAAGAATACTTGATGAGAAGGGGATTGTCCGTAATGTCAATTTCCTGCCGAACAAATTTTTATGTTAAACTAGCTGAACCGACAGACGTCCTGTCCAAATTTCGAAAAATTTGTTTGCGATCGTTTTGTGAATTTGTGAAAAGTTATTGGAAAGCTATTAAAAATGAGAAAAAAAAAACGTATTTCTGAGTGATCATTGTATCTTTTTTTTGGCCATGGATATTCAAGTTGAGGAGGAGCAAATTCTTTTTAGCTGACAACGTCTGTCAGCTAAAAAATTTGAGGGTGAGAAAAACTCATCGTATTTCGTAGGTAAATCTGTAAATTTGTTTGAGATAAAACAACGAAACTCAATTCATTTCATGAAACGATTGTGATGAACTTACAACAGAATCACAATTAAACTGAAATTAAACAACTGAATCAATTTTTCGTCACTATATAATCGATTGGCTTGATTCTCAATATTTGCGCACGTAGCGAAACAAATTCGAATAGAAATAAAATAACTACATTTGTTGGACAGATCGCGAAACAAAACAAAATTAAAAACAAATGTAATTTTATTTTAATCAAGGCTGGAATGCGTTTTTCCAGATTTTTTTTTCAATTGAAAACATTCAATTGAGTTATTTTCATTTCGGGAGCATAATGAACAAAAAAAAAAAGAATCAACCAAATATGTCGTTCCTATTGTCAGTTATGATCGAGAGTTTATACAAAAATTATGATTTTCGCAGTTTGTCCGAATTTTTCGACTTTCCTTTGTAATTTTCCCGATTTTTTTTTTCCTGAAAACTTTTCCAGGACTACAACAAACAAAACAAAAAAAAAGAATTACGCATATCCATCGTTCGAATCATGAGTTATGGTCTTGAATTCATAAAAAAATCACATAGAAAAAAAGCACTTTCAGTTTTTCCCGAATTTTCCAATTTTCCGGGCAACTTTTCAAATTTTTCTTTCCCTAAAAACCTTATTCGGACTATTACGAACATTAAAAAAAAAAAAAAAAATAAGCAAATCGGTTCAGCGGTTCTCAAGTGATGCGCTTACCAACGCACGGCATTTAATTTTTATTTATATAGATTGAAACACAAAAATAGAATACACGAGCAAGGATTCAATAAGCCAGATGAAAAGAGAGTATCGGTTGTAGTTGTCGAAATAGCAAATTATTGAATCGCCAAACAATAGTCGAATAATAATTATTATATGGATAAAAAAAAAGTAACCTTGGCTGAAATTGAGAAATAGCTTTTTTTTCGATATTTATAAATGAGTTATACTTTGAGCATAACCGTTATCATGATCGATGAGAGCAAACGAGGATCTAATAAGTAAGGGCTAATTAAAATACCTTGAAAGCATCGGGTATCTGTTCCTCGCATTCTCCAATGAATAAAACACCGCAGAGATCAATTTCCACCGGCATGTTTAGCTGTAGAGGCTCAGCCTCGGAGGAGCATTCCTCATCCTGAGATATATTGACGGCGAACGTGAGTACGGTCAACGCATTGTCATACATTACTCCGTAGAGACGCCCCGTAGTTCTCGAGCGTACATGTTGCAAACGCTGTAATTTTACGACGTTTAAAATCCATTACGTATTTTCAAAGCAAAGCCAAGAAATAGGCATTAAATTGACAAATTATGTCGAAATTAAGCCGGTAGTTGGTTAGACGTGTCAACCGGAAATAACAATATTTATGATAAATTACAATCAAGAGAATATAGGAAAAGCAGGACGAGCCTGCGACTTACATCGATAACGCTAGATGATATCGTAAGTGGGGGAGTCATGTTGTCAATGATATTAAAAAAAAAACGACACGATTAGCGATAACAAGTAAATATATAAAATAGAATAGTTTAAATTGCCATATGTGCTGACAGGTGATTCGCGTGTACTCAAAGGACTATAGCACGGTTTGGCAGGGGGGTGGGGGGGGGGGGGAGAGTACCCGCGCCGCGGATATAGATGGCAATTATTACGCGTGTTTCACAACTTTCACGCTGGATGGAGCTAATGCTGCTCTCCCGTGTTCCTTAACTACCAAAGGATTTCAACGTGTGTGCGCGGTGTGTGTGCCGAGAGATAACAAAAGTGTGCGATGATTTTACGAACTCACGTTTAAAACTCTCGTCGCCGATTGGATATTGTGAATTAATCGCTCGCCCGGCACTCGCAATTGGCTGTTTTCAAGAGCAACGCTGCCTGTAACGTATAGCCAGCTGGTTGAAGTTTTACGTTTTTGTTTGAAATCAAACGGGGGGACCCCTCGGCGCATAAAAAGTTTGTTGGTGCGGTTCGATCCTAGAAGCGGCGGGATAATCCATTGGCCATGGCCGTGCGGTTGTTGAGGTCGTTTTGAGGAAAAAGAAAATATTTTTTTTTCCTTCAGCGTGAAGAATTATATATAATAATTATATATATATACGCGCAAAATAAAAGAGCACGGAAATTCTTCGAAATAAATACGGCAATCGAAGCGTGGACGGCCACGATTCTGACCGGAGTTTAACGGCCAAAGCCGCGATACTAGTTCGCTTGGAGGGGTCCCCCTTGGACGGAAGGTCGAAACGCGTGGGAAATTTTTTGCGCGGATAAATATAATTTTTTTTTTTTGCTGCTGGCCCACCGCGCTTCAGCGAGATCTTATCTGCGGAAAATTGAAGATTTTAAACGGCAATGGCTACGATAAGGATACACGAGGATCAGGAAAATAGGATCGGTGATGCACGACGAGGCAAGGAAAACTCCGGTAATCAGGGACATCCACTTCAGCAGAACAAACGGCCGGTCTTGGCGGTATTGCACAACAACTGCCATCGTAATGCAAAAATCGTGAGTACAACGACTTTTTCTTCTCGCATCTTGCACATTTTTCCCGAATATTTTCGCATTTTCTTTCGCCTCGTTCGTTTGGGGAGAAAAAAATTAAAAAAAAAAATAAAAAAAAAAAAAAAAAACGCCGTTTCAATCGAGTTTCGCGTATTATTCGTCAGGATCACTGCGGCAAGGATGAAAAATATCTCAAAGCCAAGGCCTTTGTGCCCGTGCAGTCCGAAACTTTTAAAGTTTTTGACGAGAAAAAGGATGAGGGTACCATTAAGATCTACGAGGACAAGCTCGTAGAAGAGACGTCGGTGGTACTGAGAGAGACCAGGGAAACTACAGAGATAAAGATCAAACAAGCGAGCGAGATCGCGTTAAAGGTGGAACGAGAAAAACCAACGCTCGAAGTTAATCCAAGCAATGTCGGCATTGTACCACCTTTTTGTGCGAGTATTTTGGAGAAACGCGATGATACCCTATTTTCCCAAGCTATACCAATGTCCCTGGAGAAATCTTTGGCTTTTTTGGATTCCGGAAAGAAGCAAGATCACAAAGCCAAGAGAGAGGCTTGCAAGAGTCTCAAGAACAGTTTCTTCGACGTGGACGAGTACAGGGCGGATATCTACAATTATCTGCGAGTAGCCGAGGTACGCTATGGTTTTTTTTTTATACGAAAATAATAAGCATCGGTTTGTACTGTCGTAATCTTTGAATCTCCTCATCCCAGTCGGAAATGAGTAAATTTTAATTTTTAATTTTTTCAAATTACGATTTGTTTATTAGCATTTTTCCTAACTATACTTGTTTCCCAAATTTTGCCAAACTGATGATGTTGAGATTTGCATCTTTGGAATGCAACGAAAATAAGTTTTTTTTTTTTACATCAAAAAATCATTTCCAGTATTGCTGACGCTTTTCTGGCATATTGAGGCCCCAGGTCGCGAAAAAAAAAAAAAAAAAAAAAAAAAAAAAAAAAAAAAAACCCCGAAAAAAAGGTTCAAACGATTTTCGACTTCGAGACAATACTGTAAATAATTTTGTGAAAAAAAAAAAAAAACCTATTTTCGTTGCATTCCAACCACGCAAATTTTAACATCATGCCAAACTGCTGACTCGAAATATTTGGAGTTGCAGTTATATGAATGTAATTGGAAAAAAAAAATTTTTTTTTTAAATTTTCGACGACTTTTTCACTATTTATTATCATTTTCTTTGTTTTTTTATTTTGTTCCTGTTTCGCGGTTTGTTTCTATGGTATTTTGTCTTGATTAAATTTCGTCATTGAAAATAGGCCTGGACCCTATTTTTAGCTTTACACACCGGAGCGTACAGCTAAACCAACGAATCTTACTGGGATGATGAAAAAAAAAAAAACAGAAAAATCGCATTTCTTTATTGTTTTGTCCATTTATTACTAATTTCCGAAAAAAAGTTTTGGGTTTGAATCGAGTTTCAACGTATTTTTCATCGAATTAAATTTCATCATTGAAAATAGTCCCGGAGCGTAAAATACAGTTCACGAACGTTCCCGGATTACAAAAGACAGCGATAACATATTTACATATTGATTGTATTTCATTGATCATTTCGGCAATTTTCGAGAAAATCGAAAATTTCACTCATCGAAAATCATGAATTTATCGTCTTCAAGACTCAGCACAGACCGAAGCCCGGTTATATGAAGAAGCAGCCCGATATAACGTATTCCATGAGATCCATCTTGGTGGACTGGCTGGTCGAGGTCGCCGAGGAATATCGGCTTCACAGCGAAACTTTGTACCTCGCGGTTTCCTACATCGATCGATTTTTGTCGTACATGAGCGTCGTACGAGCCAAACTTCAGCTCGTCGGTACCGCTGCTATGTTCATCGCTGCGTAAGTTTCGCTATTTAACGAAAATTTCCTTTCTCCGGTTGAGTGATGAATTAAAAAAAAAATATTGAAATAAAAATTAAAAGTCCACAAGAGATGTTGACCGAGAAATTAAAAAAAAAAAAAATTCGCATTTTCAGTAAATACGAGGAAATTTATCCACCGGACGTTGGTGAATTCGTATATATAACCGACGATACGTATACGAAGAAGCAAGTGTTGCGCATGGAACATTTGATACTTCGCGTATTGTCGTTCGATCTCACGGTCCCCACGCCTCTCGCCTTTCTCCGGGACTACTGCATTAGTAATAATTTATCGGAAAAGATTCTTTTCTTAGCAATGGTAAGTACGATTTGTATATCGAAGGTACTCCGGATTCAGAAAGCTCTCTCTTTCTTTCTCTCTCTCTCTCTGCTTATTCTCTCAAATTCTTCTTCTTCTCCTCACACACCTTCTAAGTTGTACTGCCGTAGTCAAGGCTCAACTCAACTTTACTCATTCTTGTTCGAGCACTGGACAGTCGATGCGTTCATCCATTCATTCATTCATTCATTCGCTATTTCTCAACACAACTCCTTATACTTTTCATGCTTTATACTTAACTGCTTTATACTTGCTTTATACACAACTCTTTATACTTGTTTTATACTTAACTGCTTTATACTTGCTTTATACTTAACTGCTTTATACTTGCTTTATACTTAACTGCTTTATACTCGCTTTATACTTAACTGCTTTATACTTTCTTTATACACAACTCTTTATACTTGCTTTATACTTGCTTTATACACAACTCTTTATACTCTTGCTTTATACTCGGCTATCCACGTACTTTTGCTACCTTTTTCGCGAATGCTATATACGTTCTCTACCAATTTGTTTATAAAACAATAAACTTTATTATATCTATCTATCTATCTATCTATCTATCTATCTCTTATATGTAAAAGCAACGTTTGTCATTCATTCGAGATTCTTCGATTGTCAATAGTACTTGTGTGAACTGTCGATGCTCGAAGCCGATCCATATTTGCACTATTTGCCGAGTCAATTGGCAGCCGCGGCTGTAGCATTGGCTAGGCACACCCTCCAAGAGGAGATCTGGCCTCACGAACTCGAACTATCCACCGGCTACAGCCTCAAAGATCTGAGGGGATGCGTCGGCTCTCTGAGCAAAACTTTTGCCAATGCTCCGAATATTCAGCAGCAGGCAATACAAGAAAAGTACAAAACCAGCAAGTACGTAAAATAAATGAAAATTAATAAAATTCATTTTTTTCAGTCTTTCAACGACGTTTTCCTTGGTCAAATTCGATGATTTTATGATATATATATATATATGATTTTTTTTTTTTTTCATTTCAGATACGGTCACGTTGCTCTTCTCTTGCCACGGAGTACGGACCCTCTGTCGAGCGAGGATGATTTTGAGAGTCCTTAAAGGCCGAATCCAAAATTCGTACGATCGATGATTCGAATAATCGGAAGTCACAAAGATCGTATATTTTGAACGAAACTGCAAACGAATAATCTTTCACGCTCGTTGCGGTAAATAACGAACCTCCGGGGAAACAAAGGCAAAACATCAAAAAAAAAAAATCGAAAACTAAGAGCTTCGAGGAAAAATCACTGGGAGGGAATTGGTGCGCGAGACTGACCTGCGAATGGAAGATTGCATGAATTTAATAATAATGTCAAGCCGAACAGCCTGTTTCGGCTGGTATGCACTTTTTTCGGGCGATAAATTGGTCAATTTAGTCGGAGCGTATGTAGGCATTGCGTATATGCGTAATTCGCATGTATTATTTGCTACTGAACATGGAACACAATTTTTTTTTTTTTTTTTTTCGTTGATACTCGATATTATTATTATTATTATTATTATTATTATTATTATTATTATACCAACATACATATGGTTGGAAAACGGCAAATTTTAATTCAACTCTTTCCGGAGTTCCGTCATTATATTAACGAGCGTGACTCCGGGTCATGTTGTTTAACGTTTGTTAGTACTTTTATAGTGATTATAAAAATGAAAAAAAAAAAAACAAAAAAAAAGAATAATCTCACAGCTACTCTCATTTTTTAAATCGAAGATTGAACGCGGCATTTTTTTTTTAAACGAATCATATTTCAACGACTTTGATGCACAGGCTCTAAATTACAAGTGCTAGTGAACAGTCGTTATACATTGTATTATGATAATAGTAATATTAATATGATAATTGAAAGTAATAATTTTTTGTATTTATTATTGAATACCATTGGACGAGCATGCTGTTTGTGATAGCGAAAATTTTTTCGATCGAAATGTAAGAAAAAAAAAAGAAGAAAAAGAACACAATTTTTGTCATACTTTTTTTTTAACGCATCCCCCTCATATGGTTTTGTACAATTTATTTATTTAGACATCATTGGAAAAAATGCTACATCTTCAACCGTCTCGTTTCGTACCTCCATTGTCTCTCCGATCTCCACAATGTCAAAATGTATGCAGATATGCAATCCGTAAAATGTGCATATGTATTATTACTGTCATATTATTAAAAAAAAAAAAAAAAAAATACATCACACGCTGTACTTGAATTATTTATCATTGGGATTTATATTTTACCTTTCCTGTAACCGGCGCGCTCTCGACGGATCAATCGAGTTTGTAGTTTTTTTTTAAGCTGAATTTGCAATTTTTTTGCGCAATCAGCAATCATTATTTTGTACGCGATTTATGATGTGCGCCCAAATTATCGACTGACATTTTATGACAAAAAATTACAATTTACGGTAATTTTACATCAGAAATTGTATTGTGTTGCGAAATGATGGTCACAAATTTTTCTTGGCAAATTTATCGGTCACGATTATTTTTCGTAAATTTACCGTCTCAAAAAAATGTGACTGGTCATTTACAACTAAATAGATGTCAGATTACAGGTGCTAAAAGAATTACGGGCGTTTTTTCACATATCTTTCATTTCGTTTTCATTATATATTATAATTTTATGATTATTGTATACTTGAATGGTTTCGACATAAAAAATTTACTGAATTTCGACAGGACGACCGATCATGAGAGCGGGAAATCGAAAATTCTCTACTAGAAATATAAATGTTATGTGGTTAACGTTTCAAGTCTATGGGTTAACGAATAACATGGTTGGGAAGGGTTATGGCGGTTATGGTAAAGAAATAGGGAGGTTATGGTTTGTTACAAATGTGGTAATTTTAGTAGCGGTTACGTTACCGTATTTTTACGGCAAAAATACCGATCACATCTCTACTAAATCAAGATCCGTTGGATTGACGATGTGACGAGTGTCACACCACATCGCAGTTCAGTCGATTTCAAAGTTGGCCGCTGTAACCGACAATGCGACGTCCCAAAACGGCTGATATTTCGATCAAAAGTAATTGCTTTTGTTCGAAATATTTAAACCAGTCTCGGAGAAAATAGGAAAGGGGGATATGAATTAAAAAAACGAAAATTCAACGAATCGTTTTTATACAGATATAATACATTCACGTTATTTAACGGCTAATAAACGAAACTATGATTCGCGGTGAAATTATCGAACACGATCACGAAAAAAAAAAAAAAAAAAAAAAAAAACGATCATTTCAAGCTTCTTACGAACCTTCGAGAGGAAGGCGTATTATCATAAGCAATCGCCAGAAGCTCCTACAGTGTGCCAATAACACTAAAAATATTTCATCTTTAATTTATATTAATTTATCATACATTATTTTGTTCAAAAAAAAAAAAAGAAAAAATAATGAATTTTCAATCATCACACGCGTTATAGAATACGTGTCTATAATTGAAAACATTATTACCATATCTTTTGTCGTTTTTTATTCTTTTTTCATGCGCCAAAAGATGGGGGGGAGAGCCGCGATACATCATGTAAATAAAAATTTCATCTGTGGAATGTAGGATGCTCTAGTTTGGAGTTGAACGCGCATACTTATTTTTTTTTTCCCCTTATGATAATACTGAACAATATATTACAATTTACATTAATAGATTTCCTGTAATTGAAAATGTTGCAATCCCCCCCCTTGGAAGATGTTCCCGCTGATTTCTCGTTGTGAGCAAAGAAAATTTCGTCAACTTCCACGTATACTTTGATCTCTAATAGTTATATATATATATATATATAAAATATATATATATATATAACAATTTACAGGACTAACTTGCGACGATTGGCACGATCCCTTTGCAATTTTTTCTTCTTCTAGTATTCGATTTTTCGTTTCGTTCAAACATGAGTCCCGAATGCGTGTGTGATTTGCGCGTAATCATTCAGCGAGTTATAATCAAGTAACCGATCGTATTTCTTTTTTTTTTAACCGATCGACGAATCCAATGAGGTTTTTTTTTTCCCCAATATCTTACCTAACGAGACGTAACAATCTAGAAACGCAGAATTTAGAGGGCAAGTCCCGCGAGGACTCGGAATAACGATCAGGGCCTGTGAGACTCTTTGTTTTTTTTTTTTTTTTCCCCCTCATCGCCTCATTAATATCCGGCACGTCCGTCGTCAATGGGACAATAAAATCGGACTCATTGTCACGATTGTACGAGATTAATGACGCGAGTCACGCGGATAGAACTCGGCGAGTGTCGTAGCCGGGATACGCTTGAGCATCTCCTTGGGGAAGATACGCAACAGCTGCCAGCCAATGTCGAGCGACTCGAAGACCGTTCGATTCTCGTAGCTGCCCTGAGAAATGAAGTTCTTCTCGAATTTCGAGAGAAACTCGAGATAGAGAAGATCGTCGGGTGTCAGTGCTTCCTCTCCTACGACGGCTTTCATGGCTTGCACGTCTTTGCCGATCGCGTAACACGCGTACTGAAATAAAAAAATTCGAAGAAAAAAAAGAAATTCTCAGTTATTTTCATTGTTTTAACGAGGATAGTAGACGAATTATTGTATTATCGCGAGGGTTTACCAGTTGATTGGAAACGTCGGAGTGATCCTTGCGCGTCATACCCTCGCCAATGGCGGACTTCATGAGACGCGAGAGCGATGGAAGCACGTTGATCGGCGGATATATCTGCCTGTTGTGCAATTGACGATCAACGTAGATCTGTCCCTCGGTAATGTAACCGGTAAGATCGGGAATCGGATGGGTGATATCGTCATTCGGCATGGTCAAGATCGGAATTTGGGTGATCGAGCCGTTGCGACCCTCGACGCGTCCGGCGCGCTCGTAAATCGTTGCAAGATCGGTGTACATGTAACCGGGAAAACCGCGACGTCCGGGTACCTCCTCGCGAGCCGCCGATACCTCGCGTAGTGCCTCCGCATATGACGACATGTCGGTTAGAATAACGAGAACGTGCTTCTCGCACTGATAGGCCAAGAATTCAGCGGCGGTGAGAGCCAAACGCGGCGTAATTATACGCTCGATGGTCGGATCATTAGCCAAATTCAAGAAAAGGCACACGTTCTCCATCGAGCCGTTCTCCTCGAAGTCCTGCTTGAAGAAACGCGCCGTTTCCATGTTCACTCCCATCGCGGCGAATACAATGGCAAAGTTGTCCTCGTGAGAGTCCAGCACGGATTTACCCGGAACCTTGACGAGACCGGCTTGACGACAGATCTGAGCGGCGATCTGAGGGAAATTAAAAAAAAAAAAAATGAGCAATCGTAGCGAAGGCTGTATACAGTCGCCTCTACGTTAAGCTGCCACTCTCTAAGCTGCCATGTTTCCCTTCATGCACGCTCGAGCTTTACCCCCACCACGACCCCGTCGGCTCGGCGCTCGAGGAATTGTTTTGCTCTCTATCTAAGCTGCCGTCGGTGTTTTAAATTATTTCACGCCGCTGCGCGATAAGTCGTTATATACATCGTTAGCAAAGTTCAAGACAGGATTTTGAAATCGCATAATATCTATCTAAAAGAAAAAGATTATATATGTTGACTCGATTGAAAGACTTTTATTTTTTTTTTTCTACGAATATTCAATACGATTTTAAATTCAAAATACGATTATGTGCTTCGATTGAGCGAACATTAATTTTTTGAGATCATTATTTTTGCGAAGAAAGTTAATTGAGATAGACTTTGATAATATTTTGCAAGCTGTAACTTTCTCTAATTACACAAGAAACATTTTTGTCGCGGACAATTGGTATCAACTGATCGCAACCTAAATCGAACTATACACGCTGTATCGTGACCCACGTGCGCTGATGCGCGTGGCAGCTTACGCAGGGAACGAAATAAATCGCGTCGAGAGCCCGCTGGGCTCGAGAGCGGGGGAACATCGTTTCCAGGAAAAATACTCCCCTACGGTCCCGAACGCGGCAAGCTTACGTAGAAGCAACTGTAATTAGGGTGTTTCAAAAACAAAAAAAATTTTGAATTTTTCATGCTCCCATCTCTCAAAACTTGAGTTTTGATAGAAAAAAAAAACATCCTCGCGAAGAGGGAGCTCTGTAGCCCAAGTGGAAGCCGCCGCTCATTGGACGTTTCGAATTACAGCAATCAATTAATATGACGAACTTTTTGGAAGGAAAAATTTGAGACCATGAGGATTGTATTTCGGATTGAGAAAAAAATATGTCATTAAATAAAATTTTTTTTACTCCTAATTTTTAATTTTTCATAAAAAATTCTAAACAATTTTAAATTGAACAGCTTTGTCTGACACCGTCGTGTTCTAAATAAAAATTTAGATCGATTTTATTCATAACAATAATTTTGCGATTTCAAATTGTTTATTAATTGTCATAAACAATTCGTACATGGTGAAATTTTTTTTTCGTGATAATTTTTTTTTCTTGACTCTAATATGTACTCCATCTTTATTCTCTTGATGAAATAGGAAATTATTAGGCTCAGGGAAGATAGTATATAAGAAAATTTATTCACCTTTAACAATTTTTCCGCTATGACTTTATGCAAAAAAAAAAAACGCAAAATGTCTTAATTTTTTTTCGTTAAAGATTGATGTCAACGACGCGTGACCTTTTTACACGTGGCGCCTTTTTTCGGTGGAAATCAGCGACTAAAAGTGTATGTTGCGCTTGAACTCTATCCTTAGTTAATAATTAATTAAATTCCGGGCACAAAGCTATTTTCCGTTCAGCAATATCGTTTACAGTTTTGAAATCATTGAAGGTTCTGCTTATTTGAAATTCAATCCTCATGGTCTCAAATTTTTCCTTCCAAAAAGTTCGTCATAGACGTTAATTGGCTGTTATAATTAGAAACGTCCAATGAGCGGCAGCTTCCACTTAAGCTACAGAGCTCCTTTTTCGCGAGGATTTTTTTTTCCTATCAAAACTCAAGTTTTGAGGGGTGGGAGCATGAACAGTCAAATTTTTTTTTTTCAAACACCCTACCGCATATGATGAATTGCACGCAAAGTGGACCAAAGAAAGACCTCCATGTCATGGATTTTTCTCATTTTTACATGCGCTCCAGTACCCTCAGAATTAGCAACTTTTATGTATATAAGACCATATGTAGCTTCTTTTGCCTTTGGTGTACGAGCTGTTCAAGTTTTTGATTTGTTACGCTCCTCGATGATTTAGGAGGCAAATATGTTAGAAACGGTGCGTCGAAGGAAAAAAAAGTAATGGTGCGGTGTGGTTTGTAGTATTTTTCACGCTCTGTGACTTCGGTCTTTGATTTTGCCTGCGACTATCGGAGAACATGTTGAAAAATTATTTTCCAAGCCAAAACTCCTTTTTATCCACTTGTGTCATTTTTAGGATTTTTCTCGTAATTTTTTTCTCGTTAAGCTCGGAAAATTTTCCATTGAATCACGTTCGTTTCGAAATGGGACACGGTTTTGTTTGGAAGCTACAATTTTTAATCAAAGGCGAAATGAACGACTCGTAACGTCGGCTTACATTGTCGCGTCATCTTATTGCATACCCTCGCATGTGCAAATTACAAAACGCATACAATAATACGACGTACGAGTCGTTTATTTTGCCTTCAAAGAAAAATTTTAGCTCCCATTCAAAGCCGTGTCCCATTCCGAAACAAGGATGATTCAATGGTAAATTTTCCGAGCTTTTCGAAAAAAAAAAAATATGAAAAAAATCCTAAAAATGACATAAGCGGATAAAAATGGAGTTTTGGCTTGGAAAATAATTTTTCAACATTTTGTTCGATAGTCACGGGCAAAATTATCGACTGAGGTGTGAAACAACGTGAAAAATAATACAAATCATTACCCCATTACGTTTTTCGTTCGACACATCGTTTCTAAAATATTTACCTTCAGAGACATCAAGGAGTGTAATAAATCAAAAACTTGAACAAAAAAGAAGCTACATACGATCTTATATGCACAAAAGTTGCTAATTCTGAGGGTAAAGCGCATGCAAAAATGAGAAAAATCCGTGACATTAAGGTCGTTTTTTGGCGTGGAGTCCATCATATGTACAAAATAATACGTATTATCGTTTTTTTTTTTTTTTTTTTAAATATTTATTTACGGATGCGTACCTCGTTGTGCGGTAGACCAGCGGCGGAAAATATTGGAATCTTCTGACCTCTGGCGATGGAATTCATAACGTCGATGGCCGAGAGACCGGTCTGTATCATTTCCTCCGGATAGATACGCGACCAGGGATTGATCGGCTGACCCTGAATATCCAAAAAGTCTTCTGCGAGAATCGGCGGTCCCTTGTCGATGGGTTTTCCAGAGCCGTTGAAGACTCGACCGAGCATGTCCTCGGAGACGGGAGTTCTCAGGATATCGCCCGTGAATTCACACAGAGTATTCTTAGCGTCGATGCCCGACGTTCCCTCGAATACCTGAACCACCGCTTTGGATCCCGATACCTCGAGAACCTGGCCGGATCGTATCGATCCATCCGCGAGTCTGAGCTGTACGATCTCCGCGAATTTTGGAAATTTTACCTCGTCGAGAATAACGAGAGGCCCATTGACGCCGGAAACGGTTTTGTAAGCTGCGTGAAAATTTTACGGAACGAAATATATTGAGAAAAAACGCGAGTTGTCAGTCACGGGGGGGGATGGGTTACGCCCGTTTACTCGCCCTTTTGTCAAAATACTACACACGAGAATGTCACGAGACGCCTCGTAATATTACGTAATGATTATCGACGCCGTTTGGAAGATTAAAAAAGAAAATATATATATATTCATTCGTTCCTTAAAATGTTGAAAATTTCAACGGTATGGTATCGGAGTAGGAATGAAAATTATGCGCGCGCGAGACAAAATTTACGACCATGATTGGATCGTCGTCTGCCGTCACATGACACTGCCACCGAAGTGCTCGCGGAGAGTCAAATATAATAATTGTGTCGTATATATCGTCGAGTAGGTGCATAAATGTGAATAAAATCGATAAATCGCAATAAGCGAAATATCTCATGCTGCATTTCTATAAAAATGAATGATGGAAACTAAAAATTTCCTTAAAATAAATATAATCTCGCATCAGCTGACCCACTCGAGCATCGATCAGATGCTACGCCCAATTGGGAGAGCCTCTGTATGCGTGTGTGTGTGTGTGAGAGAGAGCTCCGGGAGTTTCGACGAATTCGTTCGCTAGAGTCAAATTTACGTGCACAAAAAAAAATGTACTTACTTAGCCGTGGCTGCGATATGAAATCTCTGGAGACAGCGAGAACGTGTTCCTGCGCGGCTTGACGAGCCCCGATAGGTTTCGTATACATGCTTTTGTTTTTTTATTTTTTCGTCTCGGTTAAACCGAATTCACGATTTTTTTAATTTATCCTCTTTGGAACGAAAGATTCGCCGTACAGCAGAAGGCTGATACTGGGGGCGCCTGACTGATACGACCGCCAGCGTCAAAGAAGAGACTGAGATGGGCGAAACGAGCCTTGAGGATCTAACGTCGGCGGCGAGGGGGAGTCGTTGCGCAGATACACTCGTGACGAAACGAACGGGAGAGGGATATAGCGATAAATTCAGGGCTAGCGGCCAAGAAAATTCACAAAATTAGCGAATAGCCAAGTTTTTCACAGTTTAAAAAAAAAAAAATTCACACTGTCGCGAATGCGAGCGAAGAATATACATATGTTGTCAGCACGAAATTCAGTGGTTTCGTGATATTGGGAAATTTGGGAACAATTTGAATTAAGTTACTCGCCGGATGGAACTTTCAATCGTAACGGAGATAGAGATGTCACGTGCCCCCAATTTAACACGCTACTTTATGCTTTTCTTACGTTCCGTTCGAAGCGACTGCAATTTAAAGGATTTCTAAAACTGAAGAAAGGATCTCTAAAGCTAAAGAATATAGATTAATTGTTATACGTTGCCTGAGCAGACTTTTTAAACTTTTATTGAACGATCCGTCAGTTGATTCTAGTTGTCTTTTACACCGATTCGGCCATGGCGGTATGTTTGAAGTGCATTTACCACGGTCTTACATACAGGTCTGGACACTCATCACAAAATCAAGTGGTGGGGGTAGAACGCTTATTGAAGCCCTGGAGTAGTTCGTAATCCCGTCACTACTCGTCTCTGCGATCTATCCTCCTACTGCCTACTGCGTTTTCTCAAACATAACCTCATAATCCCCGTGTCAGATAGGATATTGTCAACGAAACTCTCATAAGAAAAGAAAAGATTTTTAAAAATTGGCTAAAATGCCAAGACGGTGCGCTGTTCCTTATTGTAATAGCGGCCGCAAAGCCGGTAATGCAAAGGTGTCGTTTTTCCGGGTGCCTAATGACAATGTTTTGCGCAAGAAGTGGGAACACGCAATTCCAGGTGTTATCAAGTTGGAACGGTCGCAAGTGATATGTGAAAAACATTTCAACGAAAGTGACATAGCTACATCATCGAATCGTCGACCGTTTCTCGTACTTACCTTCTTACAAACCTTGAACACGTGCAAGACAACAAAATCAAAAAATATTAAGAAGAAAAAAGCGTGCAAATTTTATTCCTTATTTCGACTTACGTTCATTTAAAAAAACCTCGAACCTGGCTAAAAGAAAAATTACGAATATACTTACATATTTACTTTCATTATTTAAAATTACCAATGCACCATTTTTATTAAAAAATTACCATGTTTATTTTCATTAGCAGGTGTTTCAACAACTGACATACTTAACGACATTTATATATGTAAAAAATAAAAAAAATAAAAAAATACCACAAGTGGACTTGAACCCAAAATGCTATGATAGCGCGCCAAGAAGTTTGCCACTGAACCAAATTTACTATGTCGTTGACATAACTCAAAATCGGTCATGCTTTTCGCACTTGCTTGGGGTCAGAGAGTTGGAATCAGAGGTTTTGTAAAATAAGCATTTTCGTTTTACTGCGTGTTATAATTAGTCTACAATAATATTAAAAACGAGTAGTATACATTAAGGTAGTTCTATCGTGGTAACTAATCCATAAGATTTCAATTTTTTTTTTTATATATCTTCAATTTTAATATATTTATTCATTTCGCGAAACGTCAATGCCCCTTATCGACCTAATTACGGAGAAATTAATACTTGAAAATGCCAATTCCTCAAGGCAAATTTGCTTCGGCATATAGAAGAACCGATTTCCGGTCACTTTAAAACGATATATCTTATCGAAAATCCAAAAGATTCTTACAAAAAACGAGACTTAGATTCATTAAACACGTAAAAATCTAACGGGCCTAAAAAAAAATATGATTGTCGACCAATTTTTTAAGCTATACTGATTTTAATACGAGCATCCGGGTAGTGATACACAACTTATGGCATAATGTCGTGACGGTGAAAAAATGTGGCAACGCGATATCGAAACGAAAGCGGTATTTGACAAGTCGAACAACATAACCTCTCCGCGTCAACGTCAATAGAGCGGGCAAGAGAGTGAGAGGGCACGAGAATGAAAACGCAACGTTGCCACACGTAAATATCATACGAGATCTAGTAATACTCGAGTCGTTGCAATTACTATTTTACTAGTTACATAATTATTTATAATAAACCGTTGATTAATTGTATTCACGTGGGTAAGCTTATTTAATATTTATTAATTTTAACCCATATATCCAATATTTTTAGGAATCATCATTTAGACATTTATAGCTAATTGACTAGTCTGCAGCGATAGAACTACCTTAAGGTGAGATAGAGATTGAAAAGCTAGCGCTGTCTCTATCTTACTTCCCCCACCCATCGTCATCGCGCCGGAGTTTAGATCGCAGCGATCACAGTGGGCAATATATGAACTACACGTCTGGCATCCATAAGCGAACTACCCACACGACGGGAGTTTCCAGACCTGTATGTAAGACCGTGGCATTTACGATGATCCTGAAAACGTACGGCGTTGACTGAAGATATATAAGTCAACGCGTACGGTTATCAGATCGCTAGAGTTTCTATTATCTCGGCGGAGAGTATCTTGCTGAAGGAACAGCCGTAAAGATGCAATATAATTAAAAGACTTTTTGACACTACTGCTGTATCACAAGTACCATCGTTAAATAATGATGAATTATTCTAAAAATTGATATATAAACAAGAGAACTAGAATGCCGATGGACGGTAAGAAAAAATAATTTTTTTTAACTTTTGCTGATAATGCAGATCGCATTTAGCGCCTACAGCTGACATGTCAGAGAATCCTTACCTGATAGTGGTGTGCAGGGGGTGTCGTGATATCTTGGACAGATGAAAAAAAGCAAGATTTCATATATATTTCTGTGGTATTGATGAAGGAACGAAATTGGATAAAAATTTTTTTTTCTTCTAATAAACGCAGATTGTACAAATTCCATGTATTGAGTCAATTTTTTTTTCTTTTTCATGCATTATAAAACAAACGACGCGGGTGGGCTTTTCAATCATTGACACTGGCACACACCGGAGCGAATAAATATAAATTGTCAGAGTTATATGAGCCTTTTGCAGAATTCATATTACTTTTTTTTTTCCCCTCTTTTCGGAATTCACTGTAATTTGATTAATGACGCACGAATTACTGTGAAACATCATTAGATAGTTTACAATTTTGTCGAAATCCGATTGATATGAAGACCATTGCGAGTGGCCCGAGAGTTACAATGTATATTTGATTTAAAACAAAATAACACGAGGTAGTCTCTCTCGAGGGAGAGTCCCATGGAAATCGTGATCGAGCCTTCTCCTTCACATAAATGCATGAAACTGACCCGGTTTCATATTTTATTGCGTTTGTTCGTAAAACCATAAGAGATAAATCTCCAAGTCATTATTCAATGAGAGTTTACTTATTTTTGTATTTTTTTTTGTCTTTTTTTTCCATCACTTCTCGAGGAGTCTCGCTCCCGTGTATTTCGCGCTGTATATGACGTAACAATAATGTTGAAACAAAATCTGTACATTCGAATAAAACGTTAATGATGCGCGAATCGTCGAGATCACTATTATATATATCTAACATGGGATGCTCGCGACGCGACACGCAACACGTTATAGACGCGAAAAACCGCGCATTTCAATTTTATTTTTCTTAATTTTTTCATTTTTTTTTTCCCGTTATCTCTTATATTTATTCTTTTCGATTTTTGTAATATATAGCGAGCGATGGTATCCGTAATGTTTCGGTATATATCACACATTGCGTGCCAAATATGCACATTATAGCTGATCTTTAAAATTAATTAAAAAAAAAAAAAGAAAAATCAGTGCTCGTCTCGGACAGGGCGCGATATATTGAACGTTTACTTACAATATGTATACACATTTTCCTCGCGCGCCGCTCCTCAGGCTTGGTTCGTTAAAGGGAGAACAAGGAAGATACCACTATATAGGATTTACATCGCAGAAAAAAAAACAAACAAAAAAATCAACATTTTTTTCTTCCTTTCTTCGTCGATCGAATCGTGCGACTGGAAGACAAAGAAAAAAAAAGATAAAAAAAAATGAATACACGACATAACCGTGTGATTTGAATTTATTGCACTGAGCTTAAATTAAGTCTTTGACCCAGTATTTATATGTATATTAGGGTGGTCCTTATTCAGGCTTTTTTTTCGAATTTCAATGGTCTCAGCTTTAAAAACAGTTCCAAAGAAATTTAAAAAAAAATTCCTGAATTTTTTCCGATTTTTATTTTCATTGATTGACCCTGGCCAGCGAGGTCAATGTTTCCCGTATAAGGATAACGTGGGGTTTTTAGGAATTGCTGTATAAAATTCGAAAGCATGAATATTTTTCAGCCGAAAAATCTAAAATTTTCTTGAACTTCATCTACATTGATGCAGCTACATGAAAAAAATTCATAACACTATTTTTTTTTGAGTTTTATATGGGTTATTTCACATCGAATATATTTTTTTTCTCAAAAAAAAACACGGTTTTCAACGATTTTTTATTTGTAATTGATAAAAAAAAATATTTCTCAGCTTAATAGTTGAAAATTACAAATTTTATATGAGTTGTTCCACGTCTACTCAGCATTTTTCCTCGGAAATCACGGTTTTTAAAGGCTTTTTCCTGATAGTATTGGTAAAAAAAATATTTCTCAACTAAAAAATTTGAAAGTTCGTGAATTAGTCTTTAATGGTCTTTCACGTGGAAAAAAAAAATTTAACTTATGGTATCCAAACATATTGCATAAAAAATCAACTTATACCTGAAAAACCGTGATTTCCGAGGAAAAATGCCGAATAGACCCATATAAAATTTTTAGAAATAGTGTTTTTATTTTTTTTTTTCATGAACTGGCATCATTGCAGACTAGTTTCAGTGAATTTTGAACTATCAAGCTGAGAAATATTTTTCTTTGTCAATTATTATAAATACAAAATCGTTGAAAACCGTGTTTTTGGGGAAAAAAAAAATCTATTCGACGTGTAATAATCCATGTAAAACTTTTTTTCCCGAAAATTTTAGATTTTTCGGCTGAAAAATATTCGTGCTTTTGATTTTTATACAGCCAATATTAAAAACTCCATGTTATTATTATGGGAAACTTTGACCTTGCTGGCTAGGGTCAATAATCAAAATAAAAATTTATAAAAATTCAGGGATTTTTTTTAAATTTGGAACCGATTTGGGGGGGGGGGGGGGGGAGATCATTAAAATTAAAAAAAAGCCTAAATAAGGATATCCCTAATATATATAGAGCGATTGGGCATCGAGATTAGGCGCTTCATTTATGAATACAATTGTCGTATCCCTACGAATTGCCGATCGACGAAAAAGCATTCGATATTATTACAATTTGTATATACACACACATATACACATGCACACACACACACACACATACACACACACACACACATACATACACACACGATCGTTCTTCGTAATATTTTATTGAAAAATAAAAACAAGATTTTTTTTTTTACGATCAGCTGCGAAATCGATGAAAAGCTGAATAAAAGATCTGCTTTGATTCTGTTTTTTTTTAACGCCCCGCGAGAATATTCAGGGTTACGCAAGGGGATTTTATATATATATATCTCTAACGCTATCGCGTCGTTATATTATTCCCTATGTATGTATAACGCCAAATTACACAATAATAACGTACTTAGGAAATTATAATTCCGTTAAACTCTCGGAGTAAAAATAACGGAATAACGGAACGATTTGTGTGATAATATGCATGGGAGAAAGATGCAAAGATGAGAGATCGGAGAGAAAAAGAAACCAAAATAAAAAAAAAGAAATGAAACGAGATGCGGGAAAGTCGAAACGGGGAGGGGGGGGGGGGAATTTGTACAATATTTACAAACGTCTTC